>PKMM01002857.1:490713-555258 GCA_002933915.1 Eutrema heterophyllum
CTTTCGGTTTATCTTAGAGTTTTCCGCGACTCTTAAGACGCAGCCATCGATCCGTTCGAACGTGTGAGTTCTTCTCGTAGTAAGGGGCACAAAGATCTTCGGCTTTACGGCCACGCTTTGTCATCCTTATTCTCGGACTCTCCCTTCAACGTTGCCACCGCCTCGTTTCCAAGTGTTCATCGCAAGTTTGGGCCTAAGGATTTTCGAGTATTTTACTCACGCCTTAGCATCTCTCTTCGTGGATCATTCGAAGTCAAGGATTATCCAACCATCACCATACTAGAGCAAGTCGGTCCTAACTCAAATCGTATCACAGTAAAAATCAAACGGTTGCATGAATTGTTGATTAGTGTTACTCTAGACGCGTTAGTGATTAATTTCGATTCTTGGACATTGCGGATGTTCTGCGTCTGACTCCGTTGAGTTCGAAACAAAACTCTTGTAAGCTATCTTTAATCCATAACAATTATATCTTTTATTATTCATTTAAACTTCTTAAAGAAAGGTACAGCACTAGCTAGGACATCTTACGGACCACTCTTTATCTAAACTCGATTAAATGCATAAAAGGATTGGTACATTAAGTGTTTATTCCACCGGCCAGCTTGCAACTTATTTAAGATTCGTAAATAACCCTAATAGAATTAATAACTTGTGCTTAAAGAAATCAATAAAAAGCATGTCTTCATTAATAAATCTCTCCATCAAGCCGTTCCTGATAAGCTGAGGGGAAAATAGCCAAACACCACTCACAAATACAAACCCCACCGTGAGCAGCCTCGACAAAACCGGATTCAACGGCCACCGCTGCACCAACTTCGTCTTCCTCTTCACCGTCACTTCAGCTGCCGTGCAAACTCCATGTACCACAAAGAACCAACTCACCTCCCATGTAGGCTTCTCACGCATCAAATAGAAGTAGAGAATCTCGTGAGCCACACCGAAGACGAGGAACGTGGCGAAAATTCCTAAGAGCAGATCCCACTCAGAGCTCTTGACTCGCCATTTCCGTATGGGGATGTACACTGAAAGCCGGAGAATCTCCGAGACCATGAGGTTCCAACGGTGACCCCAGAAGTCATGTAGAGAGGTGGCTAAGTATGGTTCATTGATTTGTGGTTCGAAGTCGCATCCAAGAGTGATGGTGACAAGAAATTAATTAGGGTTAAGGAAACTCAAGCTCTAAGTATATATGCATAGAATAGAGACCCAATACGAAATTCTGAGGTAGATATTGTTTGTAATCATACAATTGTAGTAACAACGCACAAAAGATGAAAACTTTAACGAGGAAAACCCATTTGGGGAAATGATTATGATTTTCAGGGTTAGGGTTTCTCTGAAGCTTGATGGGTAAGCAAGGAAAGCAGATGAATTGGATGAGATTAGGAGGGACTGGAAAAAGAGGACCTTTTTCGAACGCAAAGAGGATTAGTTTTGCAGTTGCAAGACCGGAGAGGAAAAACGCTATGGTGAAAGAGAAATGAGGATTGGAGAAAAACATGGGAAGAACAAGAAACAATGAACAAACGGGAAGAACAGAGACTAATCGAAGAAGACGGGTTTTGATTTTTGGTGGTAAGTAGTAACAATATGTTACTGAGATGATTGCAGAAAACCATACAACTATGAAGATTTTGAGTTCTTCATCCATGGTTAATGGTTAAATGATAGTTCCAATAGAAAAAATGAAATGTTCACAGAGGAGGAGCAATTAATAAGTACTATGTTATATAAAAAAAAAAAAGGGGTGCAGTGTGGGTTGTTACTTGTTCGTTGTTACACATTAAAGGAAATAGTAATTGGCAGTTGTTGAGTAGTTAATGGCTCTGGAGAATCTAAGTTTTTTCCTTTTTTATGATTCAATATTTCAATCAAAATAAAATGTTGTTAGGTTGATTGCTTTAAGTGTGGAATTGTTGCCTTCTACTGGTTGATCAAACGATATATCATTCTACATTGGTCAATGGTTCAGGTTCAGTGTGTATAGTCTTGTGGACACAATATTTAGTCATTTAGCACAAAAATCTTTTTATTCAGATTAGTATTTTATTAGAATAACAAACTTATAATCTGAAAATCGAGTTAAGCGGTTTCTTAACGCTCGAGACAGTGTAATCAACCGCGGCCAGTGTATCAACAGCGTTGAAAACGCAGGAAACAAACAACTCAAAATACGATTTTTGTTGGGAAGAAATGTAATTTTTTTCTGTCACTGTGGGTTTAGTCTTTTAGACACGCCACTAGTACTAGTTCACCGTCTATAATCTAATGTTGTTTAGAAGATTCGAGTAAAATTAAAGACACACACTACTAATGAATATCGACAAAAAGTGTTTCGACTCCGAAGTAGGTTCTAAAAATTTAGTAAAAGAAACACTTTTACTGAATATCGATGAAAAGTATTTCGACTCTGAAATAGGTTCTAAACATTTGAATTCTCAGAATAATTGTTTTTTATTTATTTATTTTTTGCTAAAGATTCTCATAATAATTGTTCCTTTCATACATTCATAAAGGCTTAGGTGTGTTTGTATTGTGATCTTTATACCACTCAACTTTTTTTTTGCATATTAAATTACACTAGAACTTAACCCGCGCTAATTATAGCGCAGAGTAATTTAAAAAAAAATTGTTTTGAAATTTAAGAAAAATTGTTTTTATTTGAATTTTATAATATGTCTAACTCATGATTATAGATAGAGTTGTCAAACGGAATAATTTGTCTATTTAACTTGTTTTGCAATGGACTAAAATATTATTCGGACTAATCCGCAAAACCTATAATATTGAAAAAATAAATTTAATATGCACCGTTTAATGACTCTAGGTTTGTGGTTAGTTCACGAACTCTTTAAAAAAAAATTAATTTNAATAATATCATAATAATTAAGAAACTAAATAGTAAATAACATAATATGTTCTATATTCTCCTCAATAATTTTAAAAGACAATTATATCATTTCGTATTTCAATTATATTTTCTTATTTGTAATGACATAATATGTAATAACTTACCAAACAAATTTCATTTTCAAAAATGTATTCTTAAATAATATTATAGAGATATAGAGATCAGTAAGTAATAAATTAAGACAGAAATCATCCTGACAGAACCTGCTATTCCAACGAAGACAGAGAAAGTTAGCCTGATCTTTGAAGAAAGAGTTCAAAACGAATCAGATCAAAAAATTAAAACCGGTGAAACAGAATCTCTTGAGGGGTTGGAAGAAGTTGGTAAAGCTGTGGAGTTGGAGGAAGGTGAATGGCACGCAGTATCTCCAACAAAAGTAGGTAGACATTCTGAATTTGCAGGAGGAGTTAAGGAAAATATTTTGGTATCTCCTTCAAGGTTTTCAATCCTGGCTCGAAAGAATGAGGATGATGATGAGCTGGGAGAAGAAGATAATCATATTACCGATTTCAACCATGAGAAAGGGTTTCATGTGCAACAAGATGTTAATTGTTCACAGCATAACCCGATGATATATCATGGTTTTTACCCCTTTTTGACCATGATATAGGTCTTGTTTTTATAGTCTTTCTAGTGTTTTTGTAGTCTTTTAGTGTCTTTTCAGGTTTTAGGTACGTTTGGAGCATAATTGGAGATATTGAAGCATTCTGGAGCTTTTTGGAGCAAAGCAGAGATCGTGTAGCGATTTGAAGCCCTTGTATCGACCGACACCACCTGGTGTCGATCGATACTGACACCGTGAAGGAAGGAAGCGCGTCATTGCCCGTGTATCGATCGATACCACTTATGGTATCGGTCGATACCGTCGTCCATGGAAAAGGAAACGCGACTTTTTACAAGTCTGGAGAATCTGCACCTTGGTCCATAAGACTTTAATAATTACAAGAAGCCCCAAAACGTGTTTTAGCATTATAATTAGGTTTTTCAGCCACTTTTTTTGGCTAAGATTTATTTTTATTCTTGATACTTTGAGAGAGATTTGTTACAGGGTTTTTGGGAGACGATACTGAATCCCTTTGTTTCTTATTGATTTCTTCTATGCAATTCTATTCATCTATGATTTCTGTTCCATTAATCATGTCTGAGTAGATCCACTTTAGGTTTAGGGTTTTCTCATAAAGGATTTCATTGAGTGCTGGTAATTGATTGGTTAGGATTCATAATCTGAATTAGTTCTTCACCTTAGGTTGTTCTCAAAGCTAATTCTAGGTTGACGAATCTGGAACTTAGATCTTAGGTTAATCGATTAGGCACGACAGTGCAATTGATAATCTGACATAACTTAGGGTGAGCAAAATAGCTATCCGCAAAGAGATTTGATTTAGTTGTTTTGTGAACATATTAAACCTGAACTTTAAAACTGGTTTAGATCTTTAGGATTTGCAAAGAGATTTGGGATTCTGGAATTTAGATTTAGATAATTCTCGCAACGACAGTTGGTTAATTATAGCTTAGTGATTTGAGTTCAAGAACCGTGCATAACCTGAATCCTGATTAATTGATTTATCTGCATTCTCTGATTTCCTGAGAAATACCCTGAACCTATCTTTCCTCCATCGAATTTACAACAGTTTAATTTACGTCTTTGTTTTTACTTCCATTGTTTTACTTAGCTTAATTCGAGTTTATTTAATCTATTGTGTGATTCTTGAGTCTTTGTGGTTCGACCCCTACTATACTGCAGCTACAACTTTAGTACTTTTAGGGTATTAATTTTGAGCTTATCACCCGATCATAAAAACGAGGAAGTTTAGTAAGCAAGATGATGCAGGGACTCGTCCACCGCTTCCTCGAGCTTCGAAACACTCAACTCGAAACTTGGATATCTCAACCACTCAAAATGCTAAGGAGAAAGCTCTTGGCAATTCGAGCAGAAGGGCTCCAAGAAATAGAAATTAATTATGTCGGGTTTCTTTTGCAATGTCCGGGGCTTAAACAAATCAACAAAACATTCCATAATAAGGACTTGGGTTCAAAGTAAGGATTTTCAATTTGGAGCATTTTTGGAGACAAGGGTAAAAGAAGGAAAGGCAAATAAAATTGCCTCTTCAATCTTCATAGATTGGTCGGTAATTACAAACTACAAATACAATCGTTTGGGTCGTATTTGGGTTGTTTGGAGTCCAAGAGTACGACTAAGTCTATTTTTCAAAAGCGGACAGATGATCACCTGTTCGGTGAAGTTAGAAGATAGAGACGACGAGTTCTTTTGCTCATTTATCTATGCTTCCAACTTTTCGGAAGAGCGTCGAGAATTGTGGAGTGATATCCGGGTTCACCAAAATTCTCCTCTCATTCGAAATAAACCTTGGATCTGTTTTGGAGATTATAATGAGATTTTTGATGTAGAGGAGCACTCAGGTTTCGCGAACTCGCCTACTATACCTCCGGGGATGAGAGATTTTCAAGATGTGGTGAGAAGTTGCTCTATGGAGGATTTGGCTTTTCAGGGGCCAGTGTTTACTTGGTGTAACAAAAGGGAGGGATGACTGATTACAAAGAAGCTTGATCGAGTTCTCATGAATACTAAATGGCAGCAAGTGTTTCCTCAGTCATATAGTATTTTCGAAGCAGGAGGGTGTTCGGATCACTTACGTTGTCGAATTCACTTGGCTGCAGAGAAGATTAAGGCGAAAAAATCTTTTAAGTTTGTGAACGTCGTTGCAGATTTGGAGGATTTTAAGCCAATGGTAGAGGATTTTTGGAATGCAACTCAAGGAATTTTTCTATCAACCTCATCTATGTTTCGTTTCACCAAGAAGCTCAAGGCTCTAAAGCCTCTTATTCGTGAGCTAGCAAAGAAAAAGATGGGCAATCTGACAAAGAAAACAGCAGAGGCTTTCAAAACATTATGTGAGAAGCAAGAGACAAACATCATTAGTCCATCACAATCGAATATGGAGGAAGAAAATGTGGCTTACAAACGTTGGGATTTCATTTCAAGGCTTGAAGAAAAATTCCTCAAACAAAGGTCAAAGGTGCATTGGATAAAAATTGGAGACAGAAACAATAAGACATATCATAAGGCTGTTGTAGCTCGAGAGGCGAAAAACACAATAAGAGAAATCCAACGAAGGGATGGAGTTATGATTTCTGAGGCCGACGAGATAAAGGAAGAAGCTGAAACTTTCTTTCGGGAGTTTCTTCAACATGAACCTTTGGATTACGAGGGAATCTCGAAGGAAATTTTGGAAGAAATCGTTCCCTTTAGATGCTCTGAACAGGAGCGATGTCACCTCATATCTGACGTAACAACTGAGGAGATAAAAGGTACTTTGTTTTTTATGCCAAATAATAAATCTCCAAGCCCATATGGTTTCAATGCAGAATTTTACAAAGCGGCTTGGCCAATTATTGGAGATGAATTTGTCATTGCTGTGAAATCATTTTTCGTGAAGGGGTTACTACCAAAAGGGGTTAATTCTACAATTCTTGCTCTAATCCCAAAGAAGACATCATCGATTGAGATGAAAGACTACCGCCCCATTTCCTGTTGTAATGTAATTTACAAGGTCATCTCGAAGATCATGTCAAACAGAATGAAGGAAATTCTTCCTAAGCTAATTTCTTTGAACCAATCTGCATTCATAAAAGATAGGCTTCTCATCGAGAATCTCCTTCTGGCCACAAAACTTGTTAAGGATTATCACAAGGACTCGATATCTTCTCGATGTGCAATCAAAATAGACATCTCCAAGGCATTCGATTCTGTTCAATGGTCGTTTCTGCTTAATACTTTGACAGCAATGAATTTCCCAGAGAGATTCGTTCATTGGATATCCTTATGCATATCGACGGGATCGTTCTCGGTGCAAGTAAACGAGGAACTCGCGGGTTTTTTTAGAAGTAAAAGAGGTTTACGCCAAGGATGTGTTCTTTCTCCTTACCTCTTTGTCATCACCATGAATGTTCTATCAAAACTACTTCACAAAGCTGTTACGGATAGACATCTGGGTTACCACCCCAAGTGCAAAAACATTGGTCTAACACACCTTAGTTTTGCAGATGACATTATGGTTCTAACAGACGGAACAGTGAGATCGGTGGAAGGAATCGTCAAATTATTTGAAGTATTTGCCAAGATCTCGGGTCTTAGAATCAGTATGGAGAAATCGACAATATACTATGTTGGTATCTCAACTAATGTAAGAGAGGAAGTGAATCACCGTTTTCACTTTGAGTCGGGGTTGTTACCGGTTCGTTACCTGGGTTTGCCGCTTGTGACGAAGCAGCTAGGAGCGAATGACTACTTGCCCCTTTTGGAAAAGATTCGAAACACAATAACTTATTGGACAGCTCGTGCTCTTTCTCTCGCCGGAAGGTTGCAACTCATCAAATCAGTCCTTCACAGCATTACCAATTTTTGGTTATCAGCTTTTCGTCTTCCTCGAAACTGCATTAGAGAGATAGATAAACTCTGCTCAGCCTTTCTTTGGTCTGGACCAGATTTAAGTTCTAGCAAAGAAAAAATTGCTTGGGAGGATGTATGTAAATCAAAGCAAGAAGGTGGACTTGGACTTCAACATCTAAAGGAGGTAAATAATGTTTGTTGTCTTAAGATGATTTGGCGGATTGTATCCTCTCATTCTTCACTTTGGGTTAAGTGGATACAAACTTATTTGGTTGGGAAAGAGTCATTTTGGTCGATTAAAGACAAAACGAGTATGGGGTCTTGGATGTGGAGGAAGATTCTGAAATATCGAGAACTGGCAAAGGATTTATTTAAGATCGACATTCGAAATGGAGATATGACTTCCTTCTGGTTTGATATTTGGTCGACAAAAGGGAGGCTGATTGACTTGACCGGTCCAAGAGGTACTGTTGATATGGGTATCCCAATTCATGCTTCGATATCGACGCTAAGATCTCGTAGAAGGCGCCGCCATCGAAAGGAGGTGTTGAACGAGATTGAAATTATCCTCTCATATACTCAAAACCGTTTGCAGCCTGCGGTTATGGATATTCCATTATGGAAAAACAAGGGGCGACAAGTACAAACCGACATTCAATTCAAAGATTACATGGAACCTCATTCGACAAAACTCAAGTCCAAATGCTTGGTACAAAGGAGTATGGTTTCAGCATAATACTCCAAAATACTCGGTTTGTACTTGGCTAGCAATTCTTAATCGTCTATCTACAGGAGGTTGAATGAAGAAATGGAACCCGGGAATAACTTCTACATGCATCCTATGCAATAATCCAATGGAATCAAAAAATCATCTTTTTTTCGAATGCAGATTCTCCGGGGAAGTATGGTCAAAAGTGGCAAAGGGAATTCTAACGAACCAGCTCACTCGGGACTGGAATACTCTAGTTCACCTACTCACAAATAATCATCTCGATATAACTCAACAATTTATGTTTCGATACAGCTTTCAAACATCAATCCACTGCCTCTGGAGAGAAAGAAATGATCGACGACACGAAGGGAAACCATCGACCCCGTCTCGAATCTACAACTTCATCGACAAGCAGGTCTGATGCAGGCTTAACTCAATCCGCAAATTGGGTGACTTGAAGATGAAATCTCCTCTGCAAATTTGGTTTGGTTCCCGGAACTAAACTATTTTCGAGAAAAAAAAATATTATGTTGTAATATTTTTTCGAAACTTCTGACTGAAGTCACACTTATGTTGTAAAAACGTTTTTTTGGGCTTGAATTAATTTTACATTCAATTTAAAAAAAAAAAAATTAAATTTAACAATCACTTACGGCGTGAAGAAAACCTTAATCTCTTCTGATCAAGTTTCGTGCTTTGGACAGAGAGATCTTTGTCGTGATGTTCTGCTTTCCCAACCGTATGGGCTAAACGAGAAAGCTAGTGGTAAAGCAGATTTAGTCCAATCTCAACTACCTAGTTTGGTTTGATAATGATCTGTTTCATTGGTACTGTTTACTTTGTGTAATGGGCTGATTAAAAACTGAGCCCAATGGGCATCTGTATTTCTTTTTTTGTCATGCAATTTTACTAGAAGGCTTTTTTTTATTTTTTATAAAGTTAAACAAGATGCAGTTTTATTATGCATAAAAATAATTGAATCAATTCCAACCAATCCACTATGGGTGATGGCTCGCGAATTCAATAAAAATCATTATACAAAATGGTGATTTTAAAACCAAATTGAATCCTATATATATATTTTTTTAATTACATATATTATATAAAGATATCCTATTCACAAAATTATTGAGATTTTCTTAAGAAAAAAATTAAGTTAAGGATGAGTTACACAAGATATACTAAAAATGTAATACAGACAAAACAGTCCAAACGTCTCTCTTCTTCGTTTACAAGATTCACATCTAATACTTGTCTCGCAACTTTAAGTAAGGTAAAGTGGTAAACTGTCCATAGATCAAATTATTTCGTGGATTGTCTACGGTTTTTAATTCATACTAATTTCGATGGCGAAGACATAAAATTTGTTTCTCGAAAATTTCTCAATTACCGGAAAAAATTAGTAGAGACATTTGAGAATCTAATACTTTATACTTATATGTCTTCGCTGAAAAATAAATTAAATTAAGTAGATACTGTCATATTGATTATGGTTATGGACAGTTGAAGGTCGATGGTGTAGGACTATGAGTTTCTCGCATGACAATTGGGAGACGAAAAATGAAGAAATATATGTTGAAAATTGAAATACCTATATACAATTTACGAAAACGTTTAATTTCCCTTGTAGCTTTCCAAGGCAGTCTCCTACCCTTTTCCAATTTTCACGATATGGTTTATACCAAAGTGGTGATAATCTTGGGAAGTGTTAGTTTGACTATTTTGAACAAATCCCATCTATAAATTCTCCCACCTCTCTATTACATTTGTTCTCACAACAAAACCAAAAATCTCATTTTACTCCAACTCACATTTCACGAGATAAAAGAGAAAATGGACAAGAAAGACGTTAGCGCCAAAGCTGGCTCTGTGGCACAGAGCACCGGTTCAAGCAGTGCAAGTGCTTCTGGTTCAGGCAATATGGTTGCGCCCGGTTCTGGTGGTTCTGCTAATATCCCTAGAGATGCTTTTGAGGCCAACACTAAGGCTTATTTTGACAATCTCCATGCCAAGGAGAAGGCAAATAAGTGAAAAAATGTTTTAATAGTTAATCAAGTATAAACACTTATTTCTTTATGCTCCTATGATGAATCAGTATCGTTAAATAAATGAGATTTACCTCTCTTTTTATGGTTCGTGTTCAGTCTTTATTTGCTTCTATTTAATTTCAATATTCCGCCATTTTATATAATTGTAGATAATAATTATATATTAAAACTGAAGTTTCCAATTTTTTTTTATAGAACTGATTTTTTTGTCGGCATAAAATGAACTGATTAGAAACCCAAACTGGAAATTTAAAATTAAACTTTATTTTGAATATTTACATCACAAAAATATAGGTGAAATGTTGAAATCAAAATTTGGCAAAAGAAAACATTAATAATGCTAAAAACTTAAAAGTAACAATTTCAAGCTAATTCGATTCAGGTTTGCTACTTATTCTCCCATCAAGAAGCTTTCTGGGTTTGTTTGCCTTCTTTCATGTTTATACAATACGATGACCCTCTAAACATCAATACTATAATTTTGCATTGGCAAAATGACATCTTTAATTTGCAGAAATGTTTCAACACTTTGATACTACCCATGAGAGAATATGCTGCTCCACCTCTTCCCAATTATGAACTCTAGTCACCAAAGGATGTCTATCCACAGATTCAGATTTAGACCAAGGGTATGCATTTTCATAGTCAAAGAGGAGAACCTTCATTCCAATGTTGGCGCATTCCTCGGCATATCTCGGGTTATCGTCAATCAATATCTCTGCTCCAAATGATCTGCAGTTCCAATTCTTGGATTAGCCCATCAACTCATATGAAAGATAGTGTTCAAGTTTTAGAGTAGAATATAGCCAATCACGGAATCAGCGCCAATCTGCAGATATTCATGAGTTGATTCTGTATGCACCTGCAGATTTCAGACTTGGGTTTAGACTCTCCATGAAGAGCAAAATGGTTCCCGAAATGAATATGTTTAAACAATCCCGGGAAATGTATGTCGATCCACTCAAGTGTGTGATCTTTTATCGCATTCTGCCGGGACCTATCCAATGATATAAAAAAACACATACTGAATTTAACTGGTAACTTCAAACGTTCAACAGAGAGAAGATCACACTGCATGCCACTTACGTCACGACTGAAAGCTCGCAATATCTTGATAGCTTGTGAAGAGTCTTATGGGCACCTGGAAGAGGATGGATCCCTTTCTTGAAATATGATGTCTTAAAGAATTCATGAACACGAATGTCAGCTGCAGAACAAGAAAATTTAAACATAGCACAATATTAGGTCCCTATCTATCCCCCAAAATTGCTGACACACAAAAAGTCTTGAGAGTAATCATCAGCGAGTCCCTAGATTAATGCATAGCTGCAAGTAAGCCAAAGAAAATACCTTCATTACGAGAGCAGTTCCATATCTGCGACAAAAAATAAGACACAAGTTTAAGGGCATATCATAGGCAAGAAATCTGTGATGGGAAGCCAGCAAAGTTTATCTGTACGGTAAAAGGCAACGCAAACCCTGTTTGCAAAAGGACAACAAAAAGATGGAGCAGACTTATACGAACCCACTCAAATTTCTGAAATATGGGTTGCGGTTTTATACAAAGTAAACAAGTACCATGCAGGGTACTGTGCTATGATAAGTGAAGCAGAGAGCTCCTATCCTTATCATAAAACAGAGATAGGAATTAAAACAGCCCACCTCGTATAGGTTTATTCCAAGCTAACTCAATATTTAACCCATTCATCCCAGCATATGACCTCATAAACTAGAAAACATAACAATGCAAAAGCAAGAGGGTATTCCTCCATGTTGAACAAGAAGATGCACAACATGTGGAAAGCTCAAGAAGAAACTATGACTTCATACCTTGAAGAACTCGTAGACATAGTATTCTGAGACTGAATGGTTTGACAAATAGCGGTCCGCAATGAACCTGTTAAGGGCCGAGACAAAGTTTCCAAGAACTGCTTACATAAAAAGACCATAAGATGAAGCAAAGCTTAAATTAATGGCATAATGAAGAGAGAGAAAATATGATGTCAGTGTAAGAAAACAAGAGATTAGAGATATCGGCAAACAAATCATCAGCCATCAAACCAAGACAATACTTAAACTCGAGTTGGAAATAGATTTTATCACACAACACATGAAAATATTCACAGAAATCAATTTAAGAAACAGTTCAAGATAGTTCCTCGTCTGAAACTAGCAATCGATTTGTATGGTTAGACAGATTCGAATCAGTAGACATATTTTACTCAAAGCAACAATGTGAATTAGGGATCTTCCCAGTTGCATAAGCTTTCCAGATTCTACTGCACACCATCCAGAACATGTATATACTTCTCAGCTTATGATTATATTATTACTCATTGACTCCGAGCTTTTCTAGAACCCATTTAGCAGTTTTATAAGTCTTAACAAAACATTTTAAAACGAAAGACATTTCAAACCTGTAAACATGAGTAACGAAGAAGAATGGAACATACCCTCATCTATGTCAACAGCCACGGCAATTTTATCATTTCCTTGGAACCTCGTCGTGTTACTACGCAGATATGCACCACGGCCATCCGCAAGGTCGGTGGTTCCGCCGCCGCGTTCTTCCCTCGGCCCAGATCCCAAGCCACGGAGAAGCCGCCGATGCTGAGCTAAAGCTCGCGCCTTCTTGTGAGAATCGAAACAACTTGTCAAGGTTAATCCATTGGGGTTTCCGCCTTTATAAACCTTGAACAAGCCATTAGCGCCAGTGCTGTTGCTGTAAATTTCAATGGGATTGATTCTGTTAACGATATCTGCATCCAACCTGTTCCCGATGGATCGAGTGTGGAGCGATCGCACAAAAAGGAGATCGGTAAAAGCAGACATTAGGGTTTGTGAATCGAATCGTGCGATTCTGTAGAGGATGGCGTAGGACTGCCTCTTTAACATAACGAACTTTCTCACATTACACCATCAAAATCAGAGCGAATCGAACAAGAAACCCTAATCCGAATCGGGGCAGATGAAAAACGAAAAACAAAGAGAAAAAAAAGGAGCAAAATCGAAGCGAGGAGCAAAATAATTAGTAAGAGGGAACAAAAGAAAAAAAAAACTGAAAAAGCAATCTATAGGCTCCAACGTAATAATCATGCATTGGAGCATTAACTCACTTTAATTAGCCATTTAATTATTAAAAATACTATTAAATAAGAAACTTTAATTACTACTCCATATACTAAAGAAAATATGGTCGCTACATTCACGCCGTCGCCTCTACAAATTGAACGGCTGAAAAAAAAAAACTAAAAAAGACACATAATCTTCTGAGTTGTGCATTAATTAGGATGTCTTAACTTTGTTAATCGCCTCCTAGTAACAAATGATTTGAGCCCGGTACAATTGGTTTTGTCAGATTGACTCTTTGAGGATGTTGTACGATTCCGTCATGTATTTTTACATAGGTGTTTGGTTGTGGTTTCTGCAGCTCGTTTGTAGCCATACATATATAGTAACAAATGTTGCAATCAGGTGTGTGTTTTGAATCCGATTCAAAGTTGTGATATTCCATCCGCGTCATCATTTTTATAGATGATACATGTGCCTCGGCCTATTTACATTGAATCAGTTAGATGTACAAAAGGAGAAAACTATGTATGAATAATAACACACCTCTATTTCCTTCTTTCTGCACTGATCCTCTGTATAGTTGTAAGTGTGAATTAATGCTTCACAGAAACCGAAACCTAAAGAACAACATAAGAAAAACAAAAATTATTATTTTAGTTGTAACCTAAGCTTTTATGTAGAATATTAGTTTACCATACATTGTGTTGTCTCCTAGACATCCCCAAGCCACACATACTGCTCCTTCAGTTTTATCATTTAACCTGGCAAAAACTTCCTGCATGTTTTGACACTAAACTAATTAGTCTTTTGGATTTCGTTGTTAGTGACAATTTAAGATAGAAACAACAATCAAACTTATAGTGCTGACTTAGTTTTTTGGGTCTCCAGATTTTAAAAGAACTATGATTAGTTCGAGGCTTCTCCGTTAGATGCTGCAGTTTAATCTCAACTTCTTTTGTGCAAACTTAAAAACAAAAAAAATATGTTAGTGTATAAGAAATAGTAGCATTGAAAATGAACTAGAGGATGGGTGACTTACCAATGAGAATTGGTAAGCGAGGGTGAAACTTCATATCCGTGATGTTAGACATGCATTCTCTATTTTTTTTTTAAGTTTTCATGGGCAAAACGAACGGCGGCTGTTGGACAGAAGATTGCAGTGCTAAGTTGTTGTTGTTGTCTTCTCTTAAAAACTCAACACCAAAGTTTTGTTGTTGTTATCAAGATCCATGAGATGATTTGGAGCGTCCACATCGTTGTTGTTGGTCAAGCTATTCTCCCAGTTTTCAAAATCCATATATGTGTTCTGAACAGCATTAAGGATTTGACTCAACATGTTTCTGCAGTTTAAAACTTCCACAGTTGTTTGTCATAAAGCAGTTTAGTTGTAGTATCATTATATTGGATGGTTTCGCAATAGTCTGAAAAAGGAAAGGAGAAAACTCAATTATTAAAAAATATTCATACATAATCTACTAATAGAGTGAGAAGATAAATAGTTTATTACTAACCACTAATGAATATGGATGCTCAAAATATAACTTCAATGCAGGTTCTATCATTGACACATCTTCCCCGTAAATAGGAAGTGAAAATAAGACACATGGCCCTACCTCTACATAATCATCGTAGGTTCTCTATTTCATAAGTGAAACTTGAAATCAAAACTTAAAAATAGAGATACAGTTTGATGTTTTTTAAAAACAAACTTGAAATCACTATACAAAGAATACAACATGTAAGTCCAAGTGTTTGATTTAGCAGAGATACATTGGGTTATTGATTTCGGTTTGGTAGTATTCACTTGACCGTATGTGCATATTTTGTACAATTGTTTTTGGATAAAACATTAGAATTGAATTATCTTAATTAATGATTTTTGATACCATGTTCATCATTTTTTATCCTATGACAAGTCAACTCTGACTCAGATTTTAATTTTCTTGTAAGTAGTATAAATGTTTTGATGTTGTTGTTGTGATTATCTCTAAATTTTGTTATGTCGCCCTGCCACTTACCGCAAAACCAATACTTTCGTAGTGAATTCTGTGTGATATGTTTTTCTCCTAATTTTGTGTGTTTTTTGTTTTTTTTGTTCCCAGTTCCGGCATACTTCAATCTTTTAATTATCTCACCGATGATTCTATTGAGATGCGCAATTGTATCGTAACGGGCGTACGGGAGCTTCTTCACGGATGCGCAGCTGTAAAACATCGGTTTCGGGCGAGAGAATAGTCTTCTCAACGTCTCCGACGGCCCGAATTGGAGGATGACCTATTTTTTGTCAAAGTGAGCAGCTGAAGATTCGATAATCTAAGAGACGTATTTATATATACGTACACAAGAGTTTTAACATAACCCTAATGAATTATTATATGTTTTTCTAATTCAATTATCTATTGGCATTATTATATGTGTAATAAACTACAAATTTAATGTTAACTTCTAAAATTGACTCCTCGACTAAGATATTGATATATCATGGTTTTTATCCGTTTTTAACCGTGATATAAGTCTTATTTATAGAGCTTTTCTAGTATTTTGGAGTCTTTTCGAGTCTTTACAGGTTTATGTACGTTTGGAGCTGAATTGGAGAAATTTGAGCATTTTGGAGCCAAGCAAGGATCATGTAGCTGAAGGATCGAGTTGAAGTCCTGGTGTCGACCGACACCAGCCTGAAGAGTCGACACAGAAGCTTGGTATCGATCGATACCACTTATGGTGTCGGTCGATACCCATTGCATGAAGAGAAGGATCGCGATTTTTTACAAGTCTGATGAAATTGCACATTGGCCCCAGAAGACTTTAATAATTACAAGAAGCCCCATAACGCGTTTTAGAATTATAATTAGGTTTTTCAGCCACTTTTGTTGGACGGAATTATTTTACTTTGGTTTTCTGTGAGAGAGCTTTCTGAGGGAGACAAGTCTGAAACTCTGTTCGTCCGAGAGAAGATTTCGAACCCTTGTTTACTCTCATCTTATTTATTTATTTCAGAGATTTATTCAGTTATGTTTATTGTTTCAATCTCCATGTCTGAGTAGATATCCTATTAGGTTTAGGGTTCTCATAAGAGATTTCATTGAATGTTAGGTTAATTAGTTGGTTAGGATTCATAATCTGAATTAGTTCTTCACCTTAGTTGTTCTTAAAGCTAATTCTAGATTGATCACCTGGAACTTAGATCTTAGGTTAATCGATTAGGCACGATAGTGCAATTGATAATATGATAGAATCTAGGGTGAGCAAAATAACTATCTGCAAAAAGATTTGGTTTAGTTGTTTTGTGAACAGATCAAACTTGGACTTAAAGCTAGTTTAGTCTTTAGGATTTGCAAAGAGATTTGGAATTCTAAGATTTAGACTTAGATAACTCTCGCAACGACAGTTGGTTAGTTATAGCTTAGTGATTTGAGTTCAAGAACCGGGCTTAACCTGAACCTTGACCAGTTAGTTTATCTGCATTCTCTAATTTCCTAAGAAATACCATGAACCTATCTTTCCTCCATCGAATTTACAACCATTTAATTTACGATTATTGTTTTCAATTACATTGATTACTTAACTTAATTCGAACCTTTAAAATCTATTGTGTGATTCTTGAGTCTCTGTGGATTCGACTCCTAAATACTACGATCGACAAAACTGTTAGTACTTTAGGATATTACATTCGAGGTTATCATATATATATACCAATTGACAAAAAAAAAGTATGGTTTTCTTCTGAGTCACTTGATCATGTAATTATGAGTATGTAAAAATAATATTGACAATGGTTCTATATCATCCAAAAACCATCAAATTTTAAAACACAAAGAAATCACAAACAATGTCAACACAGAAATGAAAAAACCATCAAATATTTGCCAAAGAGAGAGAAACCTTGAAGAAAACAAAGCCTAAAAAATCTGTGTCGAATGAGAAAAATCAATTATTAATCAAATGAAATGAAATACATTATTTCTGTATTTTTTTAGTGATACTCTTATGAAAATCCCGAAATTGAAAACATTGGAATGAAAAAGAGAAGATAAAAACAAAATTTGAAAACCGAAAAAGACTTTTACATTTAACTTTTTTAGTTTTTTTGCCGAAATTTTATTCGTTTTTGTGAAACAGGAAAATAAAGAGACGAGACAGCAAACGAAAAAGAGCAAGCGAGTCAAAGTGTCTGGGACACGAATAAATTCCTCATTTTCCCTTTTCAGCCTTTTTTTATATTTATTTATAGTATTTTCATTTTGTTTTCGTCACAAATCAATAAAAGCGACAACAAAGAAAACAAGGAAAGAGAGAGTGAAGAAGTTGTCAATTCAATTCGTCTGGAAAAACCTCAAGCTTTCGTCTTCTTGTCCGCTCCGTGACGAACGATGCTCTGTCTCAAATCGGAAGCTCTCCATGACGATCAAACCTTAGCTTCCTCTTCTTCTTCTCCCAGCACCGATCTTAGCACCGGAAATGCCACTTTTCGTCTTCCCGTCAATTGGTACTCTACTTCTTCTTCTTCCACATTAATGCTCGTTTTCCTCTCTCATTTGTTTTCTTTGTTGCTGGTGGTGAACTATTTCCTCTGTGACAGGGGAAGCTCGATCCGGAGGTATCTGAAGAAGACTGGTACATTTTCGAGAAGATCTTACTCCTCAGGAGATGGGTCTTTGTATTTTCCTGATCTCGATGTAATGTAGCTCTCTCTATATATCTGCACCTTCCATTACTATCTGATTTCTTGCTTAGTATACGGGTATGCAGTAAATCTAGGGTTTTTAGGGGTTTAGGGTCGTCACACCAAATGGTTTGAAACTGGATTTTTTTCTTTTGGAAGCAGGAAAGCAAGATGCTTGATCAAAGTAGTGGTAGATTTGAAGGAAAGAGCAAATTATGGTACAAATGTGAGCTTGAACAAGATGTAAGTTAGTCAGATCCCACACTCAGTTTGTGTCTATCACCATCATATTCAATTTCCTGGTGCTTGTGCTCTTAATCGTTAATTTTCGATATTAAGTAATCTGCTGGATTTTGTTTTATCACATTTTAGAAAGTTTTATCATCTACACAGCTACATGACACTTACAGAAACACCATTAGAAAAAAGTTTGATACTCTTGTTTTCATCCTTAATTCTCTTGATGTACTACCAGTATTGGTCCTCGATTGTTAAATAATGTTTGGGATGATACAGGTTAAGAGACTGCAGCAGCAGTTGCAAGAGGAGACCAACTTACGGTTAGCTCTAACAAGCGCAGTTGAGCACTCTAGTTCGCCGTTCATGGATTCGCCTTGCGAACTTCCCGATAAGGTCAATCCTTTATCCAATCTATATATATATGTATTCTTTGTTGCCTTCGGTTTTGAATTTCCAATCAAACATTAAAAATTTGCAGGCACAAGAGCTTTTGGACAGCTTAGCAATACTGGAAATCACGGTGTCAAAGCTCGAACAAGAATCAGTTTCCTTGAGATATTTACTAAGGCAAGAGAAGAACGAGAGGCGTCTCACTGAGATTCTACAGAAGAAGTCTCATTATTCTGCACCCTCAAAGTTCTCTAATATGCAAAGTTTCCCTAACAAGTTGGTATGACTCTATTCAAAGTTTTTGTGTATTCTGTGGTTGTAGTGTCTTAACAGATGATTCCTTGTGATTTCACAGGTGACAAGGAAAAGAGAGAGTAAACAAATTGTTTCTGTGGATAATGAAGCTTTAAAAGTAGAATGAAGAAGCAAAGAAAGATGATGTGATCTTATTCATTGCCAGATTGCTTGATCTATATAGTCCATGAGTAAAATCTTTCGAAAAGTCAAAGAGTCTTGTACGTTTCTTCATCATTCTGGTGCTGGAATCGCCTTCCAGGCTCACCGAGCTGGTCCCTGAGCATCTCAACATCAAGAATTCTGGAAACTTTGAAAGAATACACAACTCTTCTACTGCGGCTCTATTCTATATTTGCTTAGCAAATCTGGCGATATCCTATAAGTTAAAACGCGGGGTAAGGTTATGCCCTGCAGGAGCAGCAATGAGAAGCTAAATATTCTGTATTTAAACATAGAATGCATTGTGGTAGGCTTGTAATCACTAAGTATAAGTTGGCAAACCAATTGATCATTTATTCTATATTTTGTTTTCCACTTCACCAGTCTTGTTGTTTTTGCCTAATTTCATTATTGTCTAATCTTGAATCGGAACTCAAGTAAAGCTGCCTCCAAATCAAAGAAACTGGAAATCTTTTGTTTCGAAATATTGATGCAGAATGCCAAGTTCAAAAAATTAGCATACATGCAACATGTAAAATGTTGATTTTCTCTATGTTCGGATAAAAAAATGGTGATGGAGATGATGGGATTGTACTATTTCAAAGAATAATTGTTTTGGAAAAAAATATACGATACCATAAATATTGATTATGAACAAACGATACCATGTTGCTTAGTACCATTTTCGCTCTATATTGTATTGGCCTATAAATATTCAATCTGACCATGACCATACGAATATACTACAACACATCGGATATTAAAAAAAAAAAGAAGGTGAGGTATCGGGAAATTGCTCATTTAAGTCCTGACCTATTTTTGCTCGCTTAATTTATTCTCCAACTATCACTTGCTTAAATAAATTTTCAAAGTCGTAGTTGACTGCGCAAAATTATGATTAAAAAAATCAATCGTTAAATTTTAAACGGACTCCGTTACAATTAAAATCTTCTAAATCGTATCCCGTCGGGATTTCATATAGAAACTCATAACTCACAAAATTGCAAACCCTAAGACGATTTCCGGCGAGAAGAAAACAACAAAACCTTGGTGATTTTTGTTGATTCGATCGATTGTGAAGCTCGAAAGGTGGGTTATTAGAGTTAACAATGGTGAAAACTATGTGGAGAAAGCAGAAAATTCCAGTTCGAAGGGATCCCGAGCCAGACCCAGAAATCTATCGTGAACCCGAAAGGTAATGTAGAAGCTAGCTTGTGATTTTTGGAAATCTAATTCGTGTTGTACAATGTTTAATTTGTTTATGGGAAAGTTTTGAAGCTTTGTTAAATGGGTTTATGTTTGTTAGGGTAAACGATGAAGATGGAGTTGGAGAGATAGATGTTGTTGGTGAAGAAGAGAGAGTGATGTGGGTGAAGAAGTGAGAGTTGATGTGGGTGAAGAAGAAGAGACAGTGGAATCAGATGTAGGAGAAGATGTCGAAGGAGATGATTGTGAAGCTATTAATGAAGATGTGGCTGGATATAGAGAGGCTGAGCCAGAATTGGCTCAAAATCCAGAGGTGGAAAATGATGACCCGTTTGTGAATGTAGAAATCTATGAGGATGATGTTTGGTTTTCTCATTTTGGAGATGCTGGTCGTGAAGATGGAGTTGAGGATGTTGATGATAGTGGTGATGAAATTTGGAATGACGATTACATTCCGGATCCATTAACAGATGATGAAGATGAAGTAGAGGGTACAACATTGAATATTCATCCCGATGAGATCTTAGCACTAGGGAAGTGCTTCAACAATGCTGATGAATTCAAGTATGCACTTCTCATGTATTCTCTAAAGACTGAGTTCGATATCCAAATGTATAAATCGTCTACTGACAGGCTTGGTGCAAAGTGCACCAAACATATAGAAGAAAAATGTCCTTGGAGAGTGTACTACTCTTTTGAAAAGTGCAAAAACAAACTGATGATCAAGGTCTTCGTAAATGAGCATATTTGTGTAAGGTCGGGAACCACTAAGCTGTTGAAGAGTGGTGCTATTGCTCAACTGTATGAAGAGAGGCTGAGAGTTAATCCAAAAATCAAGTCCCAAGAGATGGTTGATGAAATCAAGAGAGAATACAACATGATTATGACAGTGAGTCAATGTAGGAGAGCAAAGACTGTACTTTCAGCTAAAAGGAAGGCTTCTCATGAATCTCATTTTGCTAGACTTTGGGATTATTAGGAAGAGATAAGAAGATCTAATGAAGGTTCAACAATGGAGATTGAGACGATTCCCAGACCAGTGCCTGGAAGCAAGCAAAGATTCCATCGTCTCTATGTTTGTTTTGCAGCATTGAAAGAGTCTTGGAAGCAGAATTGTAGGCCTATCATCGGATTAGATGCAGCATTTATGAAATGGGATATCAAAGGCCAAATATTAGGTCCAGTTGGTAGAGATGGGGATAATAGGATCTTTCCTATTGCCTGGGCCGTGGTTGAAGCGGAGGATAATCCAAGTTGGTTGTGGTTTGTGCAACTTCTGAAAAAAGATTTGAAACTTGAAGATGGAGAAGAGATTACAATCATCTCGGATAAGCATATGGTGTGTGTTACCACCAATTTTTTTCAGAAGTTTTCTTGTTATTTTGTTTCCACTACTTTCTGATTTTGTTTGATTTATTTGACAGGGTCTGCTTAATGATGTTTATATTGAGCTTCCTAAGGCTGAACATAGGATGTGTTCTCATCACATTCTGGAAAATTGGAAGAGAATACATAAAGACATAGAGCTTGAGCGTATGTTCTGGAGAATAGCAAGGAGCTACACACCTGAGGTATTTGGGGATAATTTAGAAGAACCGTAGAAGTACAACTTAAGGGTTTATGATTCACTCCAATGTACTGCACCAACTACATGGTCTTGGGCTTTCTTCAAGGTAGGATCATGTTGCAATGATAATCTGAACAACTTGTCAGAATCTTTCAATCGGAATGTAGGGAGACAAGGAGGCTGCCGTTACTTGATTTCTTGACTGAGGTTAGAAGGAAAGTTATGGAGAGGAATGCAAAGAGAAGTGAGTTAACCAAGAGGTGGAAGAAAAGGTTCACACCAAGAGCATACAGAGATATTGAAAGCAATAGGCAGAAAGCTAGAGAATGCATAAGATACATGACCACATGAAATCAACATGAGATTGACTTTCATGGGTGTGCTTGGACCGTTGATATGGAGAAGAAAACTTGTGGATGTGGTTATTGGCAATTGAATGGCATACCTTGTATGCATGTTATGTGTGTTATCACAACGACAATGTTAGATCTCAATGACTATGTTTCCGATTACTACTCGACTTCAAAGTGGCGTCAACTGTATGCTGAGGGTATGAAGCCAGTCCAAGGCATGAAAGCATGGATAAGGTTGGGCATATTACCTATTGCACCACCACCATCAAGATTCAACCGTGGAAGACCTCATGGTCGAGCTAGGAGAAAAGGTCCTCAAGAGTCTTCCTCTAATCCAAACAAATTAACAAGACATGGTCGTATTGGCGCATGCTCAAACTGTAGAAAACAGGGACATAACAAGACAAGGTGTCCTAATCCAACAACACCTCCTGAAGCAAAACGACGAAGAGGTCGTCCAAGAAAAGAGGTTTGATTTTCACATCCTTTCTTGATTTGTGGTTTGCTTGAATTGTGGTTTAATTTTTGGCTTTATTCTAGGGAGAATCATCACAAGGTGGAGCTTCTCAAGCATCACAAGGAAGATTCAGCTTCTCTACCTAAGCAAAGACGATTATGTGTTTGGTGTGTTTTGGCTTTTAGACTTTATGAATTTGGCTAAGTTTTANGAGATTGAAAGCAATAGGTAGAAAGCTAGAGAATGCATAAGATACATGACCACATGAAATCAACATGAGATTGACTTTCATGGGTGTGCTTGGACTGTTGATATGGAGAAGAAAACTTGGGGATGTGGTTATTGGCGATTGAATGGCATACCTTGTATGCATGTTATGTGTGTTATCACAACGACAATGTTAGATCTCAATGACTATGTCTCCGATTACTACTCGACTTCAAAGTGGCGTCAACTGTATGTTGAGGGTATGAAGCCAGTCCAAAGCATGAAAGCATGGATAAGGTTGGGCATATTACCTATTGCACCACCACCATCAAGATTCAACCGTGGAAGACCTCATGGTCGTATTGGCACATGCTCAAACTGTAGAAAACAAGGACATAACAAAACAAGGTGTCCTAATCCAACAACACCTCCTGAAGCAAAACGACGAAGAGGTCGTCCAAGAAAAGAGGTTTGATTTTCACATCCTTTCTTGATTTGTGGTTTGCTTGAATTGTGGTTTAATTTTTGGCTTTATTCTAGGGAGAATCATCACAAGGTGGAGCTTCTCAAGCATCACAAGGAAGATTCAGCTTCTCTACCTAAGCAAAGACGATTATGTGTTTGGTGTGTTTTGGCTTTTAGACTTTATGAATTTGGCTAAGTTTTAGCATGTTTGGTGATTTAGCTTGACTTAGAGTCGATATTTTGGCTTAGTTTTAGCAGGTTTGTTTTTTCTGGCATGTTTTGACATGTTTTAGGGGCTAGTATTAAACCTGTTTTCGGAGTAATATAAGCATTTTAAAAATTAACGAGAGCCAAAACCAATTCAAAGTCGTGCCTTCCAAAAACACAAACAAGAGTACAAGAGAGAAAGAGAACAAGAGTACAAGAGAGAAAGAGAGACAAATCACGTCTTGTCTTACAAAAACACAAACCAACTTGTTACACAAACCAAAGTGTGTTTCCATCAACTTTGTGAAACATGTGGTAAATGACAAACGCAAAAACACAAAACAAAGAACAAGCACCACCATGTTCTTGATTTTGATTTTGCGGATCTCGGTTTTGCATTGTAAAACCTCTTCTTTCACATTTTGAATCTGAAGCATCAACTCATTCACTTCAATCGTCGTTCCATTACCAATCTCGGATTCTCTTCCACCAAAGTGAATCAATTGTGAAGCATCACAAACATGTTTCCACTCATGAAGAATCCAATGAAATTAAATGAATCAAACAACGTGGAATGAAGTTGATGAAACATGCTTACCATTCATGAAACACTACAACGAAAGTAAGAGCGGCCGGGATTAGGTTTTGACTTTGATGTGTAAATGCTAACATCACTTCCACATACACATTTTGTCGGAAATCCCTTTTTCTCGTTGAAGAACACACTGTTAGAAGAATTTCCAAATTCCATTCTACAATTGGAACCTATCTCCTCCTACACACACAGCTTTAATTCCACCAATTTCAGTCTCTAATTACTCAAATCTAGAATCTAATTCCGACAAAAAGAATCGCTTACAGATTTAGAGTGTGAATCTGTTGTATTCGTAGAGGAGATGTATATGTCCATTTCTAGACAACGATTTTGGTTCTTCTTGATGTTTTTCATGAGATGGCTGTCGGAATTCGAGGTTGCTGTCGGAAATCGCCTCTGGTAACTCTCAGATTTAGTGTTCGAAATTTGGGGAAGAACTTAAGCGAAGAACTCCGGTGAAGAGTATATAACCCGACATAAGCTTATTTAATTTTAACTTTGTCTGTTTAAAATTTAACGATTGACTTTTTTAATCATAATTTTGCGCATCAACTATGACTTCGAAAATTTATTCGAGCAAGCGATAATTGAGAAATAAATTAAACGAGGAAAAATAAGTCATGACTTAAATGAGCAATTTTCGGTGAGGTATCCTGATTTGAAAAATCCAGCTACCCGGTTTTCGGATATGGATGGCACGAAAATCTATATTTGATCCACCTTATTGGTTGAAAACCTGAAATGCATGACTTTCACATCTTTAAAGATTTTGATAACATGGAAATATAAAATAACGTTTACAACTCTGATAAAATAGATCAAGTGGATTATTTACGGCTCTGGTCTTTTTTTTTTTTTTTTTGTTTAGCAGAATGGTGATATTCGGTTATAGTTGAACACGGACAAAAGATCAAAAAAATATAATCCAAAAAAACAAGAAGATAAGATGATCCAAAAGAAAAAGAAAAAACCAAAACGTAAATCCACCATCTATAACTAATTGTATATATTTATTTTTTTTTAAATGGGGGTGCTATATTTTCTGAAATCTTAAAATTAGATCCGTCGTTGAATAAGGTAATACAAGTAAATTGTTTTGTTTCTCCGGTTAAAATATAGTATTTAAACTATTAAAATATGAACATTTTTTTGTGTCCAAACATACAAAAATCCATATAAAGTTATAATTTATCTGGATAATTATATATGTTACCAAATATGTCAAATTGTATTAAATATTTTAGTTTTTTTTTAAAATCATTAGTTGACAAAAAATGTGCAATTTAAAAAAATATGCAATTAATATTTAGCGTTTTGTTAAGATTTGTTTTACCGTAAATATTTAGCATTAGTAGACTTTCTAGTTCGATAATATATAATAGAGTTTTTTTTTTTGGTTTATAGAAAACACTGAAATCTATATATGGTATAAAATATGGTTTTAATTGGTACAATATTTTGCTTTTAATTTTGTAATTCAAAAATTATCTAATCGGCCAAATTATGGCACAAAATAAATAAAAAAACCAGATTTTCCTCAAATATAGGTTATGTCACCTGCCAAAATCACAACAAATCATTGGTCAATATATTTTCACAAAATTAAAAATCGAATATTAACTTAGATTGAATAAAATAATTCTAGGTAGAGGTGAAAGAGCAAGAAAAACTGAATATAAATTGATCGAAGTGGCTAACTGAAAAAAATAACAATATACACTTTATTAACATTACCAATATTATTTTATTTGGAAAAAGGATCATTCACATATGGAAAACAATGTTCATATTTAAAATATAAAATATTTATGATGATTTGTAGGTGTGAATGGTATGATATTTATGTTGATTATATAAAATATTTATGATAATGTTTTATTCGCAAATTAATAACAAAATAGTGGAAATGGATAATTTAGATATTAAAAACATATTTTAAATAAAATATAGAACTAGAAATATAGATAACAAAACATGTTGGAAAATTTGGGTAGTTAAAATTATTAATTTTGAATCATACATGATACCACAAATATATTTTTTCATACAAAATAGAAAACATAAAAACAAAAACAAATAAAAAATTGTCGTCCCCCCTCATTGTGGATTAAAATTTTAGCAAACTATATAATACATTCTATACCAAAAATAAAATTGTTAACACATCTCAAACTTTCATATCCACAAATACATTTTGTCCAAAAAAACTATACATCAGAAAACAAAATTTAAAACTTACCCATGTTCTAGAGCGGATTAGAAAAAGACTATGTCCACATAATAAACTCATATTACTTTTCATATTGAATTCTCGTTCTAGGACGGATAAATAGAAAATTATATCCACATAATAAATTCTAGTTATAAAAAATTATTTTAATACATTAAATCTATTACTGTGCGTCCAATGGGTGAGAATCTAGTAATCCTAAAAAAAATGCGTGGTAGGTTGAATTAAGAATTTAAAGCTGAGACTATGTCCAAAAAAAGCCGTGCCTTTATATATCTAAACTAGGGGAAAAAAACTACCCAAAAAACTAAGAGTCAGTAAAAAAAGAAGGCGAGAGAGAGATGGAGAAGATTATGGAGGTAGCTTATGACACGTCAGTGAAGGCAGTTTTGACGTTGTTGGAGAAGAATCTGTTGCCGGATGCTGTCATAAGGCGGCTGACGCGGCTGCTTCTCTCCGGTCGACTCCGTTCCGGTTACAAACCCACGGCGGAGTTGCAACTCTCCGATCTCCTCCGTTTCGTTAACTGTAAGTGACATACCTAATTGCTACTCTTGTTTTCGTTTTTTACTTTTTTTATTTTCTAAAAAATTATAATTTTGATTTTGTTTGTTTGAGTGATTGTGACGGTGATTGGTGGGTCCCGTGATTGGTGTGTAACAAAAAGGTAGGGTGCAGAATTAAATATTTGAAGGGATTTAAAGTTTAATATGATTTTATATGATTTTGGTAAATTTAAAGAAATCGTTATGATTTGGTTTAAAATTTTCTGCAAATTTCGGATTTTTGTATTTTTAATTAAGAAACTCCTCTAAAATATCTTTAAATCATTAAAATCTCAATACTTAAAACATTTTCAATAACGGTGGATTTTAATGGATCTTAAGAGACATTTACAAATTTTATATTTTATATCTAATAATACTGAATTTTATAAAAAAATCTAAAATTTATATTTAAATACATAAAATTTATTATTTTAATTCAAATCATTCTAAATACTTAGTTCATACACCCTCAATGTTTGCTTCTTGGGTTTAGCTTCGTCTATGGCAAGACGATTTTATTGGGCCCACAATACTATGCTGTTGTGGAGTAAGAGGAATAATAATTAATTTTATTTCTGTTTTTTTTTTTTGTAATGCAAGTTATCAAAAAGAAATGTAGAGGAAAAAGAGTATATCTTTCTAGTTTGGATATTGTTGTTGAGAGATCCGCGAACAGAAGAATTTCTTCTTATAATTAAAAATTTTACATGTCAGTCTTATTTTGTTAATTGGATCTCTGGGCTTTAAGCATATAAGACTAATTTAAGGTCTTAATTATATGATAGTTTTTCTGTTCATGATAGATTTTGCATCTTGTCTTATGAACTGCCCACAGAAAAAGAGCAATCTTCTTCTCCAACCATCATATATGGGCATAGATTGTTTCAAACTCAAATTATGTGTTGAAATTTTACTTTTGAAGAAATAGAACATTTCTAATTTTTTTTTCAGAAAAAATGTTTATAAGTAATCTCTTATGAATGATATATATATATATATTTCAGCTATAAAGGAGATGCCTATAGCTATCAATACCGAGAAGCCAAAGACTCAACACTATGAACTACCAACCGCTTTCTTCGAACTTGTTCTTGGAAGAAACATGAAATACAGCTCATGTTATTTCTCAAACGATTCAAGTAGCTTAGAAGATGCAGAGGAAGCAATGTTGGCTCTATATTGTGAAAGAGCTAAAGTGGAAGATGGACAAAGTGTTCTTGATGTCGGATGTGGCTGGGGATCTTTGTCTTTGTACATTGCTCGGAAATATAGCAAATGCAAGTTAACTGGTCTCTGCAACTCCAAAACACAGAAAGCATTTATCGATGAGCAATGCCGGTAATTAATTTCCTCATTACATCCCTAAGCTTCAAGTTTTATTATGCAGTAAGTAGACTCTAATCATATATGGTTTTGAAGGAAACTCGGGATTCAAAATATCGAAATAATCGTTGGGGATATTAGCACTTTTGAGCATGAAGGGACATATGACCGAGTATTCTCCATCGAAATGTTCGAGGTTTGGATCATTTTTTTTCAAGTAATTCATTGTATGTTTTATTGAGGTGTAATTTTGTTAAAGATAATACTATTTGGATTTTTTTTGTTGTATAAGCATATGAAAAACTATGGAGAGCTTCTGAAGAAAATAGGTATCTGGATGAAAGAAGATAGTCTTCTGTTTGTTCACTATTTCTGCCATAAGACATTTGCTTACCACTTTGAGGTATAAATATTTGATTAATTAGCTTCGTGTTTAATTAATTACTTCACCATTTTCTCTTGGCAATAATGCAATCTTGGGGATTATGTTGGTTCACTATAGGATGTGAATGACGATGACTGGATCACAAGACACTTCTTCAGCGGAGGAACAATGCCATCCGCGAATCTTCTCCTCTATTTCCAAGTAATATACATTCTATGACTTTACATGTTTGTTTCACTAGCTTATCATCAATCCAAACATACTGTATATATTATTCTATGTGTTCAGGAAAATGTTTCGATTGTGGATCATTGGCTCCTAAACGGGAAGCATTATGCAAAGACCAGGTAAAAACTCTAAAAATCGTTGTGATAAGCAATAAGAAGATAACACAACTTGTGATGTTTGTTACTTTATAATACAACTTTGCAGTGAAGAGTGGCTCAAAAGAATGGACAAGGAGATAGTTGCAATAAAGGAGATAATGGAAATGACTTATGGGAAAGAGGAAGCAGTGAAGTGGATGGTTTACTGGAGAACCTTCTTCATCGCAGTTGCTGAGCTTTTTGGATACAGCAATGGAGAAGAGTGGATGATTTCACACTTCCTGTTCAAGAAGAAATGATTGTATCGTTCTTCTCTGAAGAATCAATCAGTTTGTGATTTGTTTTTGAAGTTGTGTGTGTCAAATAAAGAATACAACATTCTCCTTCTACTTTCATTGCCTTCCTAAGTAATAGATTCCTATTGTTTCCTAGCAAAAAAGTTGCTCAATGGATATTAATCTGTTTCAAAGAGACAATGTTATTGAGAACCATTTAAGGGTCAAGTATCATCAACTGGATCCTTTTAAATCAGCTTGATTTGTTGGATTCAGCTCACCATCGACCTCCAAAATGCGAGTGAGAAGCTTACCATCTAAATGCTCCTGTTTGGATACATGAAAACCAAAAAACAAAACTCAGAAAGAGAAGATTAATAATTGATTAGGTAGGATCACACAAAACATGAATAGAGCTGCTGAGAAGTAGAGTGATAAGTTACCGAGAGACAGTCTCTGTACTTTTTCCACTCAGCGACACACTCTTCTTTATCCCATAGCCCTTTCACGAACTTCTCCGAGTACCATCTGCAGAAATTAAATCAGAAATCAGGAAAAGGATGCAGCTTTTATGCTAGGTATATACACCAACCAAATGTTTTCATATAAAGGGAAGAATTTGAAACGAAAAAAGGAATACAACAATGCCAACAAATTGTAAGTCGAATAATTAATGGTCTAGATTCTAAAGATCAAAAGATCAGATATCCCTGAAAACCCCCATCCCATTTGGTTCACCATAGATAAAACCCTTGTTAAACACTAGCTAATCTCTCAAAGGAGAAACGAAACTCACTTATTGAAGCAATTGTGGTAAGCGTTTCGCAAATCGGCGCAGTGCGAAGTAGAGGAGCGAGCAGAAGTTGATTCCTTTTTCTTCAACAAGCCCATCGTCGCAATCACTAACAATTTGTCAGCTTAGCAATGTTGAAAATGCACCTATAAGTCAAAACTTTATATCAAAATCCTAAGAAAGAAATGAAAATGTAAACAATGACAATTAAAATCTAACACAAGCTTCATTACTCATCTGGCATCACAAACAGAGGAATATAATCGAACATATCTAAAAGACAAACGAACAATCAATCCAAAAACAAAAAAGGGAAAAGAGGAACAAAATCGTATAAAAGCAGCAATAAAAGATTATCTAGAAGAGACACCAAACAGAGAAAGCCTTCAAAATTCTAGACCACAAAGAAAAAAGCATGCACCTTGCACATTGACTGAAGACTTTTTTTTGGTCAAATTCAGTACTGATGATCCCTTGTAAAAATTTCCCCCATGAAAGGTAATTAATCAAATAATGTCGTTCTTTCAAAGATCAAACATATGTTTGTGTAAAGAGTATACAAACAGAAATCAAATAAAGATAAATCAGGATTAAAAATCGAACAATACAAAGCTTAAAACTTTGAAGCTTTTATGAGAGAATTTCAATACGCAGAACCAGAAAAGTTTTTAAAAATTTGAAATTTACCTTGATCGGATCGGAACAGGAAGACAAAATTTGATTAGACCGGAAAAAGAAGATGTCCGAATTAAATCTCCTTCCGGTAAAACTCAGATTCCACGATATTGTGAGCAGTCGTTAAACTCTCTGTATCAGACCAAGAAGCCGTAAATTAAGCACCCTTACCCAGACGACGACGACGAGCCTTCGGAAGAGTGTGGGAAAATGCAACCGATGTCGTTTTCGCTAGACAAAAACCCTAGGCAAGAAAACGCCATCGTACTGAATAAATTATAATAAAAAAACACAAACCACCGGTTCAACCCGGTATTCCGTGGTTAAGCCCACAGCATATGGAGACTCAAATCAAAAGATAAACTTTACATCGAATTATGGAAATTGAGTAATTTAGTTTATTTGGAAAAGCTGACTTTGGGTCTCAGAGATGGGCTTTTTACTTGTAAGTTATACTAATAAACATCGTACAAAACGAAATCACTTGTGATGGTCACCATCATCATCATCCTCATCCTCATCATCATCATCTCGCGTGGCGTTCCATAAAACCTTCACTGCAACTTTTTTATAATATAAAGGATCCGAGTCGAGTCCGGAGAGAAGAAAAAACGAAACTCATTTGCGCAATCCCTCTGCCTCTGAACAAAATGGATCAGTTCAAAGGTCAGCCTCGTCTCCCCAAGTTCGCCGTCCCCAAGCGCTACGATCTCCGCCTCAATCCCGATCTCATCGCCTGCACCTTCTCTGGAACCGTTGCCATCGATCTAGATATAGTCGCCGATACTCGTTTCATCGTTCTGAACGCAGCTGATCTCTCCGTCAACGATGCCTCCGTTTCCTTCACTCCTCCTACTTCCTCTAAGGTTTTTCCCATTCATTCTCTCTATCGCGTTCCATCTTCTCGGGATTGGATTGAATGTCATCATCTTCAAAGAAGTAGGAGAAAAATATTGGATTCTGTTGAATCTATTTTTTACATACACTAAATCGGTAGAATCAGCAATAGTTTATCTTGTTGCTTCTTATGTTTCGTTCCTGAAATTCAAGGGATTTGAGTTCATCAATTCCATTGCTTTTTGTTAAGCAGGCGCTTGCAGCTCCAAAAGTTGCCCTCTTTGAAGCGGATGAGGTCCTGGTGCTCGAGTTTGGTGAGATTCTTCCCCATGGAGTGGGAGTTCTACAACTGGGCTTCAATGGGGTCCTAAATGACAAAATGAAGGGATTCTACAAAAGGTATAGCATCTGGTTTCTCTACAAGTAGAAATTTGCATATATATATATAAAGGTTAATCCTCAAAGTATCCTTCTTTACTCTTGGCGCAGTACCTATGAACATAATGGTGAGAAGAAGAATATGGCAGTCACCCAGTTTGAACCAGCTGATGCTAGGAGATGCTTCCCATGCTGGGATGAACCTGCTTGCAAGGTTTCCACCTCTTCTTTCTCTTTGCCTCCTCTTTTGTCAGCATGAGGGTATCAAAGTGGCATTTTGTTTTTCTTTGTCTTTATCAATCCATATTGACACAATCGTGCAACAGGCTACCTTCAAGATTACACTAGAGGTGCCAACTGAATTAGTGGCTCTCTCCAATATGCCCGTCATGGAGGAGAAAGTTAATGGGAATCTGAAGATTGTCTCCTATCAAGAGTCACCAATTATGTCTACCTATTTGGTAGCAATTGTTGTTGGTTTGTTTGACTACGTGGAAGATCATACATCCGATGGTAAAATTCATTTGATTCATTATTATCTCCCGTCTAGTCAAAGCTCTAAATCAAGTGTCATCTTTTCCTCAGGAATCAAAGTCAGAGTATACTGTCAAGTGGGCAAAGCCGACCAAGGGAAATTTGCATTGCATGTTGGTGCGAAGACTTTGGATCTGTTCAAAGAGTAGGTCCTTCGTCCGACTTTTGAAACTTTATGTGCATGCATATTTTTGGATGTATCATAGCCTCGCTTATACATTTAGGCTTGTATCATTTTCGTTGCAAAATGACTCCAATCATTCTTGTAGGTACTTTGCTGTGCCATATCCCCTTCCCAAAATGGATATGATTGCAATACCGGATTTTGCTGCTGGAGCCATGGAGAATTATGGTTTAGTTACATACCGTGAAACAGCTCTTCTCTATGATGAGCAACATTCAGCAGCTTCTAACAAACAGAGGGTACTGCAAACATGTCCTTACATTCTCTAGAAGAAATTTTCTTGTGCGATTTTGTGCAATTATCTAAAGCAGTTTATCTCTGCTGTTAGGTTGCCACCGTAGTTGCCCATGAGCTGGCCCACCAGTGGTTTGGCAATCTTGTCACTATGGAATGGTGGACTCATCTATGGCTGAACGAGGGTTTTGCTACTTGGGTACATTGCAAATTTAGCTCTTTGTATTAACAATGATTTTGAGTTTTGTTGTGAATGCATTGTTACTCTTTATCTGTTTCAGGTCAGCTACTTGGCTACTGATAGTTTGTTCCCTGAATGGAAAATCTGGACCCAGTTTTTAGATGAATCTACTGGGGGTCTAAGGCTAGATGGGCTTGAGGAGTCCCACCCGATAGAGGTAAGTAACCAAAATAAGTATCTATGTTATTAGGTGGGACACAATTCTGAAAAATGCTGTCAATACATGTGTCGTGATAGCTTAGTGCCTTCTTTCCTTTCACTATCAAGTATCAATCACAGAGATACCATATTCCCTATTTATCATAACTCCGAAAGTTCCTCAGGTGGAGGTTAATCATGCTGCTGAAATTGACGAAATATTTGATGCAATAAGCTACATGAAGGGTGCATCTGTCATCCGCATGCTACAAAGCTATCTTGGTGCTGAAGTTTTTCAGGTTCTGCCCATGTCCATTTTCTATTGTTAGAAAAGCAATTATAGAACTGTTGCATTCTGATAAATATACTTTTGCACAAATTTTATTATCCTTGCTTAAGTACTGTATTCAGTTGGCCGAGCACATCCTTGTCAGGATAAAAGACAAGAATAATCCACTGGAGACATGTACTTTGTCTTACGGGAGGTGTAGACAGCTATATATCTATATTAAAACTTAAAAGGCATAGTATACCTGGTTTAACTCCATAGAATTCACCGAGGGAGAAGTACATGGATGTGTTATATCCACCTTGCTTCATGTTGATAATAACTTTTCTGAGTTCTGGTTTAATCAGTTACAATTGTTATGGTTTTCAGAAAACCAAATCTAAGATGAGAATTGCAGCTTTTATCTTCTTACATTATGCATGTAAACTATGGTGGCTTCTATTTTCAATCTCCCTGATGTCTCCAAAACTTCTTACCCTTTTTGTATGGCTTTGGTGAGCAGAAGTCGCTTGCTACATACATTAAAAATCACGCTTACTCAAACGCAAAGACAGAAGACTTATGGAATGCTTTGGAAGAAGGGTCAGGAGAACCTGTGAACAAGCTTATGAGTTCTTGGACAAAGCAAAAAGGATATCCTGTTGTCTCAGCCAAAATTAAAGATGGAAAATTGGAACTTGAGCAGGTTCTAAGACTTGCTGGTGTCCTGCTTAAACCCCTATTATATGCCACTAAGGTTGGAGGTTCATTTTGGTATCTTGTGCATGATAGACTAACTAAATTCGTTTAAAAAATCTACAGTCTCGTTTCTTGTCAAGCGGTTCTCCTGGGGAAGGACAATGGATTGTGCCAGTAACCTTGTGCTGTGGATCATATGACATGCGCAAAAACTTCTTATTAGAATCCAAATCTGGAGCATATGATCTAAAGGAATTATTGGGCTGCTCCATTGCCGATGGTAGTGGCAAAAACAATGCGACATGTTCTTGGATAAAAATCAATGTCGATCAGGCTGGATTCTACAGGGTGAAATATGATGACAGCCTTGCGGCTGGACTCAGAAATGCAACAGAGAGCAAAAGCTTGACCTCTATCGATAGATATGGTAATATAACCATGCAGAATTTTGTATTCTGGTTGACATAATGGAATTTCTTTGGAGATGAAATATCCTACTTTTTTTGTCACAGGTATTTTGGATGATTCTTTTGCACTTTGTATGGCTCGTCAGCAATCCCTGGCCTCTTTGCTCACTTTGATTAGTGCTTACAAGAAGGAACTTGACTATACTGTGCTGTCAAACCTCATTGTTGTAAGGATCTGCCTTTTTTGTCTTTAATTCCCCTGGATCATAATTATGCTTTCGCCTCTGGCTCTTACTCTTCCTCCATACAGATAAGCTACAAAGTTGTGAAGATTGGAGCAGATGCAAATCTAGAACTGATGTCTGGGATTAAACAATTTTTCATCGACATTTTCCAATTTGCTGCTGGGTAAGTTGTTTGACCCATCTACAGAGTTTATACTTATCAACATAAAAAGATTAGAGTTGACTTTATGTTTTATTTACCAACGAAAAAAAGAAAATCAATGTTGTTACAATGCTCATTGTTCTTACAGGAAACTTGGTTGGGACCCAAAACAAGGGGAGAGCCATCTAGATGCTATGCTGAGAGGGGAAGTTTTAACTGCACTTGCTGTCTTTGGGCATGATGAGACACTAAAGGAAGCAGTTCGAAGATTTGATGCATTCTTGGCTGATAGGAACACTTCGCTTCTGCCTCCTGACCTTAGAAGGGTTTGTTTCTTATAATATAACCCAATTACGCTTTGAAATTGGAATGGTGACCTTATAGTTAATTTTTGTATTGGTTGTGTGTTTCGCAGGCTGCTTATGTTGCTGTAATGCAGAGAGCCAACAAGTCGGACAAATCTGGTTACGAGTCTCTTCTGAGAGTTTATAGGGAAACAGACCTCAGCCAGGAGAAAACACGAATCTTAGGTAACTGATCTTGGCAGAGAATAAATAAATAACAAATTGTCATTCAACTACTAATGTTTCCTTTGTGGTTTTGCAGGTACTTTAGCATCTTGTCCAGATCCCATTGTAGTTCAAGATGTTCTTAACTTCATATTGTCTGATGAGGTATATATGGATTTTGGCATGCAACTCTGTAGATAGGGAATAGTCATATCATTAGGCTTGAAATATTTGATGTTGAAACGGGGTTCTTATTTCTCCAGGTCCGCAATCAGGATGCACTTTATGGACTTTCCGGTGTAAGTTGGGAAGGGCGTGAAGTAGCCTGGAAATGGCTAAAGGAGAAGTGGGAGTATATAGGAGACACATGGGGTTCCGGATTCCTCATAACGCGCTTCATAAGTGCAGTTGTATCACCGGTTTGTTCTTCTTAAAAAACCTTTCATGCATCCATAAACCGCTCTTGATTTCTTTCTTTTTTTTTCGCTCACTCATTTGATTTCTTTTGTGTTGATGATCTCAGTTTGCGTCGTTTGAGAAGGCCAAAGAAGTGGAGGAGTTTTTTGCAACGAGATCAAAGCCTTCAATGGCAAGAACCTTGAAGCAGAGCATTGAAAGAGTTCATATTAACGCCAATTGGGTGGAGAGTATCAGGAAGGAAGATAATCTCACACAGCTCGTTGCTCAGCTCTCTCAAAACTAATTTTTTTTTTCTCATTGTGTCAGATTTTTATCCAGAGTTGCAAAACCTTTGTTGTTGCTTCTTCTCAACACTGAATTTTAAAATCATCTGTGACTATGGTCATCAATTGAATTTGCATGTTACATATGCAAACCTCCAAACTTGAATTTGTCATCAATAAAGTTTGCTTTTGGAGGTTCGTTTCTACTCGAATGACTAAAACCCCGGAAACGTAGGGATAATATTAATACTCTTCCATTTCCATTGTATAGAGGATGATTGAAAATCCGTTCATGATTGTCAAGTAATACTGATAATAACATTTAATCGAATATTTAATCAGAATAATGATTCGTTTGAACCCAAAAAATGATTCGTTTAAAAAGGATGTTAACCACGAAACTAGCAAAATAATTAGGGTCTGATTGTGTTTTTTTCCACCTTTTTACATTCACTTGTTGAATTGTGTTATTTTGAACGAAAATATTATATTAGTGTTTTTTTTTTATTATCTTTGAGATAATTTCGTTTTTCAGGTTATAACATCTAAATGATAATTGTGTTTTCTTACTACCAATAGATATGTTGTAAAAAAGGTATCTAGTTTTCAATTTAACACAATGCCAAAATGGGAGAAATCCCCATTCAAATGAAGCCCTTAACTATCGAATGTGGTATACTCTGTGGTTGTGGGGATAGTTCATATCTCTATTTGAGCAATTAGGTTTAGGAAAATGACCTTCCCATTGTCTAAGCCCAAGATTAACAAAGAGCAACATTAACTTCTATACACAATCAAACTCCCGTCTCCAAAAGTTTGGTTAGAAATCGACTCCTAACAAACCTCAAATATACACTCTATAAAGTCCTCACTCCTCGGTGGGTCTTCAAATTTAGAAATAAAAGTTTGATACACACAGACAAAGGTAAAAGTAAAAAACGAGTAAAAATGTCCAAGTAAAACTGCCACTAGAGAAGGCAACATTACTACAGCCAACCTGGGCAGCGTTTTTACTCTAATCTCTTTTTCCCCTTTTCTTTCTTCTTCTAATTAACAGAATAATCAGGAAAGGCTAACCATTGTTAATCTCCCACCTCATTTTCACTCTTTTCTTCTACCCAAACCATTTTGATCTTCTCCTTTTCAACTTCTGGGCTTGCTGTACATTTTCTTTTTAAAAATAGAAAGGCGTAAGATAAATTTCCTAAGCCCGAGGAAGACGATATATCTTGAATTACTTGTTTTGGTTATTTCAAATTATCATTGGATCATCCATCGATGACACCATCTGAGCCTCTGCTGTTTCCCCGCTTATCCGCTCCACAGGCATTGCCTCAGCTGCACACAGTTTTTGATTATATCATTTTTCACTATTTGAATTTTAAAAGTGATAGATATCTGGGCGTTTACATAGAATATATGTATATATTTATGAGATTGCCGTTAAGTCGTATCTATGGAAGAAGCTTTTGGATCTGAACATGCAAAAAAGAGCAAACGAAAGAAGCATGGAATTTTCCAGTGATGAAACACAACTCACCTGGTGATCGATCCAGAGACATAGTTCTTGCCATCTCTACAGAGTTGTAAAAGAAACGAGTCAGATTCTTCCTAATGTCTGATCAACAATAAATTCTTGTATCTCATTTACTTAAACAGATTATTAGGCACTTCCAATCGACAAGAAAAATGCAGGAGTCAAGGTTCGTGGTTGGGAAATGATTTAATAATAGTATGGGTTTTTGAATGTACCAAGTGAATGACGCAACCCTTTCACAGCGTCAAAGTTCTTGTATGTGTAGCCAACAAAACTTAAATCCTTGGGAGCAAGATGCTGCACAAAATGGAAAAAGGTGTCATTCAAAAGTGAAACATCTAAAGAAAATAGGTTTCATTTCAGACGAAAATATTTATCAAGCAACAACATTTGATGATGCTTTCTTGTATTTAACACTTCAGCAGCAACATTACTCTAGTTTGGAGAATTAACATCCATTCACATATCCTTGCAAATAAACCTGCTGGATAATGCATACACTAGTAGTAGTAATTACAAACCTTCCTGGAGGTACCCGATTTAGTTCTTTCAGGTGCAGGAGAATTCACCTGAGAGATATTAAGAAATTCAGTAAGGCCCTCACATATCATAGAAATATTACCCAAAATTCACTTGATATATTATTTCATAGCCAAAAAAATATCCTAAATGGATCAAAGAGTGGCTTTTCTTCATCAATTCACAAACAAACAAATTCCTAAGTAATAGATCAATTCACTTAATACGAATGTGGTTTAAGAGAATCACTCCCTTAAAATAGAATTATCATCCACATATTTGTTCGATAAGGTAGTATATATTATAACCATCGTCACATGTATAAGTTGCATATTTGAAACTAATGCAAAATAGTACAATGCAAAATAAGATATGAACCAATCACATCAAACTGATTTTAGGAAATTCTGACTTATGTAGAGCCTTAATACTGGTATAACTTTTGATAGCCCCTAAAGTAATATGAGGGAAGTCTAATTTTCCAGAAAACATGCAAGAAAATGAAAATAAAGAATTTACGGCATACTTCATCAAACTTCATAAAGTTTTGTGTATCTAGCTCGTCGTTCACTTCTGGTTTGTAAGCTGCCTCCATTTCATAGAGCTTTTCCCACACAACATCCTTGAACCAAGGATGATCCTGATGCAAATTTAAGAAGTTACGAAAGAAGAATGACGAAGCTTATCACAAGTACTACTAAATCTTCTCATGGAACATCCTTACCTTGATTTGCTGGGCTCCTCCTCCAGTGCCAAGTCTATGGTCGACGTTGCACAGTAACCTGCAGACAAGATCTTTTGCCTCGGATGACAACTTAGCATCCTCGGGAAATTTCAAATGATTTTTCCAATGGACAATCTAGCAGAAAGAATTAAGACTTCGTGAACATGATCACTGAAGCTTACAAGCAAAATGTCTAGTTTTTTTTTCTGCATCTACAAAGAAAAAACGAATACAAAAGAAATTGACGATACAAAATCCTCGGGAAATCAATGCATAGTTGTCAAAAATATATGAAAAGATTTTATCATGAGATTTATGCTAACTCGGATGCACATCAAGTTTGAGTAGGAAACAAGTCAAATTCTTCAAGGTCGACTGTTTGAAACTTTTCACAGAGCAAACTCACTGGGATAGTGAACATAACAGCAAAATGTAATACCTTTCTGCATGTCGATATTGGGTCATCAGCATAGAAAGGAGGATACCCAACGAGCATTTCGTACATAATTGCACCTAATGACCACCTAAGAGAGAAGAAAAATATTTCAAAGGCAACTAACCACCAGCCCAGGAGGTTATGGAAACATTGCGGAATGACAAATGAAAAAGACAACCTGTACAAATGGTTGCTAGCACAGAAAAATTTAAACAGCTAAAGCACTATCAATAGAGGATAAAGGCATGTACCATCGTAATAGTTCATTCTGAAAATGATAAACTTTAAACAAAACAACTAACCAATCACATTCCATGCCATATCCTTTCTTCAGCAAAACTTCAGGAGCAATATAGTCAGGTGTTCCCACAGTCGAAAATGCCTTTTAAAAAGGAAAAACCAATCAGAGAGCAATAACGCCAGTTGTTGCCAGGTAAATTTATAAACAGACAGCAGATGTGATGAAAGTTTGAAAAGTCTTCTCATCCAATATGAAAGAATATCCCATGTTTAGTTTTCACTATTTTCCCATTTTCGTTTGTCTATCTACATGCCCAGGTCACATTAGGTATGTACAGGAATCAGAGAAATATAGATAATACTACAATAGAGGCGAAGAGGGAAATTTTCTACTTCAACAGAAGAACAACGTACTAGTTTTCTGCGATTCATCTGCCAATGCTGAAGTTGTTCCTGGGGACTGCGCCAGCTTCTTTTGTTATCAGTATCGGGAAAACATCCATCAACATCCATAGGTTCTGTAATAGCTTCATCATCGGTGGCCCGATTCTCCTGAATTGAAGGTAAAGTTCTACAATCAAGAGGCTTACAAAGCCCAAAGTCCGAAAGTTTCATGTGTCCATCTTTGTCCAAAAGAAGGTTGTCAGGTTTGATGTCCCTGCAAAAAGAATGAAAAACAGGTCAACCAAGATGTACGTAAATATCACTGTTTGCACCAAAAGCTTGAAAACTAGATAATTTCCAAAAGCCACCTATGAATGTAGTTGTATCTGTGAATGGATTCAATGGCCAGGACACTTTGAGCAATATAAAATCTGGCAACATCTTCCTGTAGCGTATCCTCCCTCATAAGCAAAGTCATCATATCACCACCAGGGAGGTATTCCATAATCAGATATAAATACTCGGCATCCTGAAATGAATAGTAGAGTTTCACTATATAATGGCTTGCAACCTCAGCCAGCAGGTTTCTCTCTGCTCTGACATGTTCCACCTACAAAATGTACATTAATTTAATCAGAGACTATATAGAGAAAGAGCCAGGTACGTTAACGCAGAGAAAACCATAAACATAGTTAGTTTTAACTGTAAAAGTGAACACAGTACAAACAGTATGCTTGTTATTTGATATGTTGGCATGTGCCTACATCCTAAAATCAAGCCATGTATATGAGGTCTTGGTTGAACTTATAGAAAATTAACACACGACGGCCAATATCCTTGACTTTTCAACATACTGTCATCAGATTCACAGAAGAAAACACATGCATTCACCAGATTAAAGCTAAACTACACTATAAGCAGCAGAAAAAAGATGATGCCAAGTATCATTACCATCAAACTCGTAATGACAAATAAGACCAACTTTAAGCTCTACCGAACAATAGTAGCCAAGCAAGTGGCACACTATTCCAAAGGTTTAAAAAGTTTACCTGTCCTCTCATGACCATTTCAGATTTCTTCAACTTCTTCATAGCATAAATATTTCCAGACTTTTTCTCCCGGCATAAGCGAACCTGTAAGTTAGATTAAATTATATCTTAGATTAGAAGTGCCATAATCATTAAGAAAGAACCAAACAAAAAAGTATCCTGGCTATTATCAAAAAAAAAAAAGAGTATCCCAGTTAAGTTTATGCTCGAACCGCAAGAATGTGTAAGAAAATAAAAGGCACAGGCAGTATTCTGTTGTACAAACCTCACCAAAAGCACCTCTTCCGATGATTGTCAAAAGCTCAAAGTCATCAACACTTATCTTGTTCCTTTTAAGCCTCATAAACTCTGTCTCTTTTCTCTCCAGATCTTTAATCATGTTGATCTGCTCCTCCTTTGGCACTCCAGAAGAAGCTAACTTTCTTTCCAAGATCCATCGTCTGCAAAAAATCAAACAATGTCGGTTACACAATGCAAGCAGCTTTCACGATTTAAATAGTGTTATACGGAAATGATAATCGCTTTGTTATTCTTTCTTACAAGAACAGAAATGTTGAAGCTAAACAATGGATCGGGCATAGTTGTATTCTTAAGAAAAGCAAGAAGAAATTCGTTGCAAGAAGCTTGTGCTGAAAAGTTTAAAGAATGTTTTTGATAAACCTGTGGCCATTGTATCAAGATATAACATATCAAAGCATTTTAATAAGGCTACAAAATAGAATTCTGATAATACCCGAGACCATTGGAAATGAATGCACATGCACCCGAATTCAGTTAGTTTTATCCTTTCCTAGACATAAACTATTACTCTCAACCAGAACAATCAAGATTTATCCGGCTCAGGTTGTAAGAGTGAGTTTTGTTTGAATTGGTAAAGAGATCACTTAATACTATTCATAACATATCAGAAGTTTTTCCCCCGACTCTTTTTAAAATAAGTATATCAAGCAAATTTGGGTTGGGTTACAGTAGCAGCTCACATACATATATATTCACATGGTAAGTGTAATCCTGATGACAGGCACGAGCTAGAATCCGAACCAACTTGTTTCAAGCAAGGGAATGACTGTACGCCAAAAAAAGTAGATTTTCAAACAACAGAGTCATACAAAAAACAACGTATGGGGATTCGACTACCAAATGCAACCATGAGTTGGAGTTGAGCACAGGTGAAAGTTTATCATTCTTATGCTTCCTTCACCAGGGAAAGCCATGGATAGTAGAACGAAGGAGTCGATAGAGATAACAAGAGGTATCATTACACAATGTATGAAAGTGGGAAACATCGGATCTCCTAAAGTTTCCTTTTGAGTCAGATCAATCATGGTAGTGAAGAAAACATGAACCTAACCGGTTTAAAATATCAAGTTCGCTAACCAACATTAAAATCAGGAGATACTAATAGATTCAGATAATTTGGTTGCTTCACACAGCAAAGAGGCAACAGAACTGACCCGGATTTATCTTCTCTAGCCACCAATGACTAAAACGTTGGCAGTACAACAGAGTAATCAGCATGCTTATCATCAAAGATAAACTAAGGGATTCGCGGGACAAGGTAAGAGCTAATCAAGCTCACACAACTAAATTTGCCCTAAACAATGTCTCCAAAATCAAATCAAAACGAACTTCAAAACGATATTCCAAATCTCAAATCTCTCTGAGTGACGAAAGAAAGAAGATTAAAACGGAATTAGAGAGGATTTCTACCTCTCTTTCCTCTCCTGAATGTTCTTCGTCTGAGCTCTGTAGTGATTCTCGATGTACTGCTTCGCAGCCGCCACTTTCTCCATGGTCAAGCTCGATCCCAGCACCTCCTCGTCCGTACCGCTCTCTTCCTCCTGTATATCCTCCATCTCCTTTCTCTCGACAGTCTTCTTCTTCTTCTTCTTCTTCTTCTTCTTCTTCTCTCTTCCTTTTTGTATATGAATAGGTCTCTCTCGACGGGAACGACTATGGAAAGCACCTCTCTCTCTCTCTCACTCTCTCGCTCTGGAAATTCTTAAAGAGATTGATGAGAGGAGAGAGTGTGATTTGACTATTTTACCCTCGGAGGATGTACCTCTAATGGACACGTGTCGACTTTATATCGAAATGGCACTCCGTATATGGGAAAGATTCAGAAATACATCATACATACAAAGTAGTCTCAGAAGATTTGTTTTCTTTTCTTTATTTGATTAGCAGATAGAGGTTTTAACGATTATTGTCAGGGGACTCACGCGCTCTCGAATGCGCGTGGTTGTAATTTCCAGATATGTTTGGTTGGAGAGAGAGTGTGTCCCTGTCAGGGTCATAATCGGAATTTGAGGTTCCTCTTAATAGTTTATACAACGAAGCTGAAGATTTTAGCTTCGTGATAGGATCGTGGTTTTCACACGCGCATAGGATTCGATGGTTTGTGAATCTTGTGATAATAAGTATTTAATTATTATTATTTAACAAAAAAAACAAAAATCTAGCTGTGTCTGCCTTCTGTTTTAATTTAAGAAAACTATTTATCTAAAATAATTTTGACAGAAAATTTTCCTTTTTATAAAATCTTTAAAATTATTTAAGTATGGTATCTAGATTTTCTACTTTTGTACGCAGCTTAACTAGGTAGTGATACATTATTCAAATTAATTACCCTTGTGTACAGATTTATTCATTTATTTTAAAATGGGTGTGAAAACTGTCAAAAGGTCAATTATATTGAAACCGAAAGAGAAATTAACACCACCTTATTAATTTGTAAAACTTCAAGAGCATTGAAGGAATATGAATTTTCTTTCTCATTTCCCATTTTCTATTCCTTCTATGTTTGAGCATATTGGTTATCCACGCTTAGACCATACCTTATTTTTATTGATTATTAGTATTAACCTACGAATTCATGTACTATAGAGCATTATAAGAAAAGTGTGTAATTCTAAATTGATTTGTGTAGTTATATAGTACTTGAATTAGTCGGTCTACTTTTAGCTTTTTTTTTAATACATTACATTTATGCTACTACTATAATATTTCATATTTTATGTAGTGTTCCTAAAATACCATTTCACATAGATACACGTAGATGCTAAATTTAAATTTCATACAGTTTTAACGATTTGTCAACATAGTGTTCTTACACACGTACATGATGATAAATTTCAGTCTCACATAACATAACAATCAAGAAATCATATAACTTTAAAAGTCAACCGTTATCGGTTTGACCAATCATAGATTTTAAAAGCTATTGTATTTGAAGTCATTTATTAGGAAATTAGGTAGAGAAGATTTATTTATTTTTTAATATGTTTTTCTTCTTTTGGGTATATGAATGAGCAGAAAGCTATGAAAACTATCAAAAATAAAAAGAGGAAAAAATGTATTTCTCTTTTCTTTACAAGTAAAGAGAGAGAGAGAGAGAGAGAAAGGTGGTGGTCTAGCTGTAAGAGGGAGCAGACCGTCAGAATGCTGCGTTGTAATCATAATTGAGAATGAAATTCACAAAGACAAACACACACAAAAAAAAAGTAAAAAAGTGTTTTGTCTATTTTTCCCCACGACTTACACGTGGCATCACGTCGATGGCTGGGTTTAATATAAAAAACGTAAATGGTTTTGGAAATCAAAATTTCAGGGTCGATCAAAGGAGATAAAAAGGGCAAGTGGGCTTTTGTACTTTTTGTTGCGGAATTGAATGTTACACATGCGATTGCAGAAGATTCACTATTCATATGTACGCATATTGTTTATGTCATTATTTGTATAAACAAGTAACATTATTATCTGCAGGAATAACTCTTTGGTTCATTCTCTGAAAAGCAATAAACAAACCATGCTACACATTAAAGAAAAGAGAAATCAGAGAGATATATATGTCATGATGTTTTGAAAATTGTCTATCAATAAAATGGTTACATAATTAGGATGAAGTCATTACATTATTATAATAGTGGCATGACTCAGATTTTGTTTACAAGAGTGTAGAAATAGAAATATAAACAAGCTAAATTCTTGTTTTTTATGTTGACTATCATATCATATAAACAAATTTATAAATTTAATTTTTTTTCAAATTTATAATTTATATTATTCAAATACCTTATGAATATGATGAATTGACAAAGAATAAGACGGGGGCTTGTACCTTCATATTTTAAACTAGTGTTGTAGACGATACATTTTTTTTTTAATATAAACAAAGAAAAGATAACAAGGAGAGCTCTTTGAGAAGGATACAAAATGAGCTCGTGAACACAGAAAATAAACGGTGAAAGAAAAGGGAATTGAAAAACAAAACAAAAAGACGTTTTGGTGTTTATCTTGTTGTTGTATTTTACGTGACGATTGAGGAAAATGCCAACTCAACAAGTTTCTTTTATTAGTAGTTTATTAGCAAAGAGCCATTGTCGACACCAGCCGCGAAGTATGAAACATCACTTTTAATAGCCAGATTCGGTTTGACAACAAAAAAAATAGCCAGATTCTTTCTATAAAGACGTTCTATCACATATTTTATTATAAAATTGGGAGATTGAATTTGATAACATATTTTATTTTATTTTTGTTCAACCCTTGATTTCATTAACTTAATCTTCCAAAATACAACAACAAATAATTAACCATCCTCTTAGATTAATACAACAATACATAAAAACCAAAGAAATTAAAGCGGATAGATCTTAAAAAAAAGGTTGACAGCGAATTCAATCTCCAGAAAGAATTTGATATATATTTGACAGCCTAATTACATGACACAAATACAAATAGGTTCGTTAACTAATCGTCTGGGATCTGAAAAATGTTACAAGCCATTGATATCAATTTAGTTGGGATTCCGTCTATGGTGGTCAAACTGTAACCAATGATCATTTGGGTTTGGAACTTTGGAGACTTTCTATTAGAGTTGTCCAGTATTTGTTTTTCATATGGTATATAAATACTGTAGTTTCGGTACCTGAAAAAGTACAAGAATTTTCGAGTATCTTTTTACCACTGCAAAGATTATTTACAGTGATTTAAATACGAAATTTCTACGTGAAAACGGAAAGATTTTAAATTATGCAAAAATAGATTTCAAATTATGCAAAAATCAAACTATATGAAATAGAAACTTCCGAAAAGGAAATCTTAACAGATCATAACCTCGTCTATTTTGACACATCAAAATCATAAATAAATAATGAACTGCTGAATCCTAAGTGAAGAACATCATCTAACTTGTAACGATTTCAATCAACTTTCGACGATTTCAATCGACACAAGTGTCCATTGAGATTAAATGCAAGTTGAAGGGTTTGAAACCATCACACATAAGCCAAGTTTCATACAAAACATCTATCTATTAACATATTAGAGCTGTATCATAGGAGCTTTTGGCATCTTAAGAATCAACAAAACAACAGAAAAACAAAAAAAAACCAATTTCTAAGATTCCAAAACTCAGGCCAGCGATTTCCCTGACCATTCTCGTTCCCTTCGTTTTTGTTTGGCTTGCATTTTGTTGAACTTTTCTTTTCCCTTTTCAAGAAGAGGGTCAACCACAACATACGCATCTGGATCATCCTTGCGTGACATTTTATCCTGCAAGATAGTTTCACTTTTTCAGAACATATACATGTAGCTCAAGCTTCTGATGAAAATATTTGTTATAAGCATGCCCTATCCTATGAACTACTGGATTTTCCGATTTTAATGTTAACTAAAGAAAGGGAACGAAATAGTGTCGTACTACATCCAATGGAACCTCACTCAGGTGAGATGGAACCTTAGAGATTACCTTGCCACGCTCGGGTGCAAACTTGAGCTTTACTTTCTTCCAATCAGAGACATCTTCTTCTTTATTGTCTCCTGGTTCACTACTCGAGGTAAACGGTTTTGCAGAAATGGACTGCTTAAATTTCTCAAGTTTTGCCAACACCTAAAGAGCAAGAGGGAAACAATGATCAGAAAATAAATTGTCTTCCAAGAATGTTTCTCTGAAAAGTTTATATTTTACTTTTTGGGAATAAGTATGCCAATTACAAGAACAGGCACACGGATCTGGTAAATGAGCAAAGTAGGGTAAAGAATCGATAAAAAATAGATTTAAAATTTTAAACTAGAAACTCTAGTAAACAACTCACAGCATCCTCATTTCCTTGCAGTCTGCGCTTTTTCAACTTATGCAACTGCCGGGCGCGTTCAGAAGCATTGTAAAGCTGTAAATCAATGTCTCCTTTCTCCATTCGTTCGGCTTTGGCTTCTGAACCTATTCCCTTTCTCTTCAAGGATAACTTTTCCATCCTTGGTTTCTCATCTTCACTACTTGCAACATCAGACCTGTAAATAGCAAAACTAACGAGTCAATGACTTGTGTTACTGGTTATGCCAGCATGAATTAAAGTAAAACAGATTCAAACATATATCCCACAGAAAGCAAATTCGTTCAAAAGGTTTTATGACTAATTAATACATTGCCAAATAATAGACCATTGGGCATAGATGAGAGCATTCATGGCATCTTTTTAGTTTCTTCTTGATGGAGAGGTCATTGACAAGCGTGATGGGACTACAATTGAGCCATGTGAATAAATGTTCACTTATATCGCATTAGATATGAAAATCTTATACTTGAAGTCATTTGATAAAGTGAACATATACTATTTGTTTTCGCAACCTTGAACACACAAAATATGAGCCCGACATATTGACTTGGCCACAAAACATGGATGGCAAATGATACAGAGACGACAGGGTATAACTGTGGGTGTCATTACCTTTGAATAGATTCTTCAGGGCCTTTCACACTAGAGCTCTCTGTTAAGAGAACAACCACAAGGATATATAATTAGAATATATACAGAAATAACTAGAGATAATAAATCGATATGCAGGAACAGAGAGAGATGTATAATATTTCACTCTGGCAATAGTTGGTGCCAAACCTAAAACATCAAACCGTGTGATAAACAGTTAGCATCCCTAAGCACAGATATGAGTTGGGTTGAACTTTTATTATGCAAATCATAAGTTTAATATTTCAGCATAGAGAGATGGAAAAATAATTACTCTTTTTCTGAGTTGGTTTTGAAGGCGTAGCTCCCATCTCTTTCCTTCTGTTAAGCACTTGATTCCTCATCTTAGCATCAAATTTAGTCTCATCTTCATCATCATCGTCATCATCACTATGTCCAATTGAATCAGATACAGACAAGCTTTTATCTTTTTGGGCGGCTTCTTTCTTCGAACTCAGAGCTTCCCGCACAGACATCACCTCCTTCGAGTCAGATGCATTCTGAAATGTAAAAACGGTTTCCATTATACATCAGAAAGTCTTAATTACTTGTGAAGACAAAGACCGACACCAATAAAGAAAAACTTTAGTTTTTGGTCTGAGGCCCATGATAGACTGCTAGGAAGACAAGTACTATACTTATTCGCAACACTGTAGATAAAATAAGTCGCCTCAGAATTTATATACAGACAAGCCTACACTTTCACACACAAAAGGGGAATAAAATAAGAGAAAAGATTACGCCAGCAAACAAGATGAATTGTATTATTACCCGTTCTTTATTTGTAGCTTCTGCCTTCAAAAGTCGAGGATCGTTCAACACGTCATGACTGCTCTTAATCTTTTGCTTTACAACTGCCAGTTCCTTCTCCTCTTCCTCAGCTTCTTCTCCGAATGACAGTAAATTCAATTTCCTGATTGTAGCAAAGACAACAAAAGGAAAAAAATTCAAAGAACAGCCAAAGGAAAGATATAGCTAAATTCTGGATTGTCCATGGATAGCATCTTACTTCACGGGCTTCTTTTGGGGTTCCTTGACTTCAGCAATAGGTTCATGTGATGTCTTTGCTGACACTCTAGGAATAATATCTTCAAAAGGGTTCCACAAAACCTAATGTAGAAAAAAAAAAACCAAGCAAATCACAAGACTGACAAACTGAAGAATGCGTATTATAGAACATCCTCAATAAGAGGACATAAAACATTGTCGTATGACAGCATATAACACTAGAATAGATTTAGTATGTAAGAACTCTTACCTCAACAGATAATATTTTGGGGGCAGGATCCAGGGGACGATCATCCTTACCCGTGTCAACCTCTCCTAGTCTTAGAAGATTGAAGATTGAATCACCCGTTACCTATAAGAATAAGAAACAAGTTGCAGCGAAACATGATTACGATCTTGGAAAGAATAGTTGGACGAAGCAGAACAAACAAAAAGAAAGAAAAAAAAAACAATTTGTTTACCTTCCCAAAGATAGTGTGTTTCTTATCAAGCCAATCACATTTATCCAAAGTGAAAAAGAACTGACTGCCGTTTGAATTCGGTGAGCTCGCATTAGCCATGGCCACAACCCCTCGGTGGTTAAATCTCAGTCTTGAATGGAATTCATCGGCGAAGACACCTCCGTATATACTATCGCCACCTGTTACATATCACTCGTAACAGTCAATAGACCCGATCCAGCGAGAAAATCAGAAGCTAAAAGGAGAAAAACAAGCGAGCAGGTTAAGGAAATTGACTCATACAGACTAACACTAAGACATAATCAGAGGGCGTGGATAATTACCGGTGCCGGAGCCGGTGGGGTCACCGCCTTGAACGAGAAATCCGGGAATAACACGGTGGAAGATGGTGTTGTCGAAGTAACCCTCGAGGCATAGTTGAACGAAGTTCCGTACGGATTTGGGAGCTTCCTTCGGCCATAGCTCGATGTCGATTGGGCCATGAGTTGTATTCACAATGACCTTTCCCTTTGTCGGGGGCTCTAGCACGTAAATCGTCGACATCTCCTCCTCTCCACTCGCTTCTTCTTCTTCTTCTCCGAGATGCCTCTCACTTTTTCCGTTTTCTTGCTCGGTTTCTCCGAGAGGCGCAGGTTCCTTCGTTGGGTTTGGAAGCAAACCAAGAGAATAAATTAGGTGCGCCAAATTTGACAATCAAGGCCAGCCCATTATTAAAAACAAATACAGCCCAGCCCAAACCAGGGGAAAAACTTATCCCCTTCTTCTATTTTTTTTTTTTTTAAATACAAATACATGTACGATTTTACAACGGACAATTCTACCGACCTTGCATCCTCTGAGAATCCTCTGGGAATCAAACTCTCTAACTCCGAGTGTAAAAACATTAATGAACCATTGGTTAACCACTGGACCGAGTGGGCTTCCACCCCTTCTTCTAATTTAATTTGGGAAAAATACTAAAAAATCTTCGACTATACATTTTCGGTAAAAAAAAAACTTCAATTTTTTCATTGCTATTCATCTATAGATTTTAATTTTTAAGTCACCTACAAACAACAAATTACTTGTGGATATGCATTTTTTTCAACGAAAGTTGTCCAAAATGACATTATTTGAGTTACCTCAAAAAATGGTAGAAACTCATAAGTTGTTTTTGTTGGATAATACAGATAATGTCGATTTGAACAACTTTTGTTGTTAAAAAAAAATTTGCTTATCCACAAGTAATTTGATTAATCATAGATCCACTAGAGTGCTTAAGGATTCGCTTTTTTTTTTTAATAGCATCTCAGGTGGTAACAATCTGAATAAAAACGAGGGAGTCAACGGCTAACCAAGGACAATCCAATATCCATTAGGTAAGTAACGACATACCAATTGATAGATTTTGATACAATTTAACTTTCATACGCCTCCTTAAAGCTTTAACCAAACGCTTTCAACGTACCATCCTTATATATTACTACTTGGCAAATAAATAAACAACATGATTCACGGTAGATAAACGCACTACACTCATCAACACAATCTTCAACTTGGTTCATTTTGTGTGGCTAAAACAAATATTTCCGCCTTCACTCGATCGAAAATGATCAAAAAATATTTAGACTTGGTAAGAAAACTTTCCGAGACATGGTCCCATCCCATGTGCATGCCTATCCTTACGTGGAAGATCAATAAATTATAGAAAGTCATCGAGTTACAGTTGAGTAAGTAATGCTCCAATGTTTGGACCTAATCTCTTAAAGTCTCCAACTTCAAATCCAGGAAAGTTTTGGAGGAAAGTCAATGATAACAAACTAAACAAATGCAATAAGTATTAGAAACCACATGCACTGTAGAGAAAACATGCACGCGTCGACAACTCACGAGTCACGAGTCATGACAAAGATATAAGAAAGAGCAATGTTTAATGTGTATATCTATCTACATAGCACATTTAAGACCATCTTTATGACCAGTTGCTAGTTATTGCTATCGGAAAAATCAAACTCTCTTGAATATCAAATTACTACTGCAATACTCCCTCTATCCCACTATATCAGATTTTCTAGCTTAAAGCGCCGAGATTGAGAAATTAATTTTGTAAAACACAATAACCTTTAATTATTAATTATAAAATATAATTCAACTAATCATAAAAAAAATTGCAGAATTCGAAAGTCAAAAGTATCAAATAAAATTAAAATTTGCATAGAAATTTGTAAAACATCTTATAAAATAAAATAAAAAATTCTTAAGCATCTTATATTATGGGATAGAGGGAGTATTAAATAAGAATGAAATAGATTATGTGTGTTGTCCTTTTCTCAATAACTTCCATGAAACTACCTTCATCCTCTGTTTTCTTCTAGCCTACCCTTCTTATTGGATTTTTTTTGTAATATTCAAATGTTCAACTTTTCCAGACACACCAAGTTTGAATCTTCCGTCATATTTTTGACATTCAACGATTTTGTAAAATGAAGACTTTTTACTCTATTAATAGTCTTCAACTGCCCACACTACTCCACACATATATATAAGTCTTCTTCAACCTGTGTTGGTCATATTCATATCCCTCGTTTCGTTTTCTCCAAGAAAAAAAAAACTCAATTTTTATTCTTTATTCTTTATTCTTTATTCTTTCAGTCTCCTCTTATATTCTTGTTGGATCTTCTTCAATTTCCTGGTAAAAAAAAAAGAAAAACGCCAAAGAGCGATACTGATCATTTAACGCCAAGGAACGTTTGATGCCCACAGGTATTTATTAAAATGTCTGAATGAAATGTTTTTCTACCAATAATTGGTTGGTATAGCTATAATTAATTTGAGAGTGGTGTCGTTGGTAAAAGGCTGATACTGATGATCTGTATTGTTGTGTGCAGGGGATTTCTATATTGAATATTTTTCTTGGAAGTATCCTCTCGTTTTATTGTGGCCATGGGTCTTGAAGTTGGCTCTTTCACCTTCAGACTTAAAGACGGAGGCTTGACATCAAGAACCAACAGTTTCAAGAGAGACAGTACTAATCACCAGATTTCCCCCAAGATTAATAGGAGTACCACTATGCAGCGGTCGTTGAGTTTCAACAGCTGGGAGACTCCTAAAGAGACCAAGACTGATTCAGATTTTGAGGTTGTGGAGACAAAGAAGTCAACTCCCAACACTTTGAATGGAAGAAACTGTGAGAGAATCCAAATAAAGAAACCCACAGTTACTCCACCTGAGCCTTTTGTGTTCTTCTCCCCTAGACCGGTCACCGAGCTTGATGCAGCTGCCACTACGCTACAAAAGGTATACAAGAGTTACCGGACGAGAAGGAACTTAGCAGATTGTGCCGTCCTTGTTGAGGAGCTCTGGTGAGTTACTTGATCCATCTTCTTCTTTTAATGTCTTTTAAAGATGTTTAAACTTAACCCTTGGTATTGCTTGAAATGTTGTAGGTGGAAGACTCTGGATGCTGCAGCTCTGAATCTGAGCTCTGTGTCTTTCTTTGAAGAAGAGAAACATGAGCCCGCCGTTTCGAAATGGGCACGAGCTAGAACACGAGCCGCTAAGGTCTGACATCATTTGCATTAGTTTTTCTCTCTCTGTTTACTTTTAAGTCGGGGTGTTACTAGGTTCACTATTTCTCTTTATTATGAAAAACCAATGTGGGTCTCACTTTTGTAGGTTGGGAAGGGCTTGTCAAAAGATGAAAAGGCTCAGAAATTAGCTCTTCAGCATTGGCTTGAAGCTGTAAGTCCTCTTTGTGAGTTTTAATCAAAGACAAGTACAGTAATTGATAGGGCTTGTGAAGAAACATATCGATGAATTTGGTTGCAAAGCACAAGATCAAAATTTATTAGTTCCTTTCTTATTTTGTGAATGTAATCTGATTGTCGCTCTCTTGCGTGTACAGATTGACCCACGTCATCGTTATGGCCACAACTTGCACTTCTATTATGATGTCTGGTCAGAGAGCAAGAGCTCACAGCCTTTCTTTTACTGGTTAGTCTTAGATCCAAAAACCCATCTTTAGATCTTCCTGTTTTTTTGAATCTGTTCTAAACTCTGTTTCCGCCCATTTGAAACTACAGGTTGGATATAGGAGACGGCAAAGATGTAAATCTTGAAAAACACACAAGAAGTGTTCTGCAAAAGCAATGCATCAGATATCTCGGACCAGTGAGTTTTTTACCCTCAGCCTTGATGATACTAGTTAGCTAATTTTACCTTCTTGATTACTCATCACCGTTTGTGGCTCTTTCAAACCTGCAGATGGAGAGAGAAGCATATGAAGTGATAGTGGAAGATGGGAGGCTATTGTATAAACAGAGCATGACTCTGATCAATTCAACTGAGGAATCAAAGTCGATTTTTGTACTTAGCACGACTAGAACCTTATACGTAGGGAATAAAAAGAAAGGCGTTTTCCAGCACTCGAGCTTCTTATCTGGAGGTGCCACAACCGCTGCAGGAAGATTGGTCGCCCGCGATGGGATCCTTGAGGTACTTAAATTACCTGCCTTGCTTCTCCCTCGGGTGTGAATCTCTTATGCTATGTAAACTAAAAGGATCTTACTCAACTTTTGCTTTCTCAGGCTATATGGCCATATAGTGGACACTATCTCCCAACAGAAGAAAACTTCAAGGAGTTCATAAGTTTCTTGGAGGAGCACAATGTTGATCTCACCAATGTTAAGGTAAGGAAATAAATAATATTAGATCTTTTTCAATGTTCTTGGCATCAAGAGAATGGTTGTATTCACGAGGGCTAAATCTGAGTTGCAGAGATGTGCTGTGAATGAGGAATATTCGTCATTCAAATCAATTGCAGACGAAGAAAAAGAACCAAAGGAAATCTCAGAAGAAGTTGAGATGCCTTCAGAGCAAGAAGAGAGAGCGAGACCGGTGTTTGATCCTGCCAAGAGACTGTCTTGTAAATGGTCAAGTGGGGTTGGTCCAAGAATTGGGTGTGTTAGAGATTACCCAATGGAGCTACAGGCACAAGCACTGGAGCAAGTCAGTCTCTCGCCTCGGGTATCACCAGCTAATTCTTACGGACCAATTCCATCTCCAAGACCGAGTCCTAAAGTGAGGCTTTCTCCACGATTAGCTTACATGGGAATCCCAAGCCCTAGAGCTGTAAAATGCTAAACAAACACACTTTTTTTTAACTTGTTATCCAAGAAAGAGTATGTTAAAGGAGAAGAGAAGCTAACCTCCATCTTTCTTTGTTCTTTTATTTCTTTTGTATATTTCGCGAATTGCAATATTTTTTTTGTTTTTCGAGTGATTCTTTGGATAATAGTACTCTTTGTGAGCGCTATCAAGCTGCGCTACATCATACTATGCCAAGCCGCGCTACATCCCTTTCAATTGGTTTACAGTGTCATTGTAGAGAATTCCTATCTTGTTTTCCACGTCCTTCATTTTCTTGTCTCATATCACATAACAAACATATATATAATTAAAAAAAAAAATTTATTTTTTAAGAGAATTCTCTCAATTTCTATTTTACATAAATAAACGTTTCCATTTTCAAATGGAATCTATAAGATCGTTCTAGTAGATAATATTTTAATTCTAATTTTGAAAATAGGGGGTTACGTATACAAATACAAGACCTTCTTAACTACATGTACATCTGTAGTTATATATATTACTATATATAATGTAATACAATAAAGAAGAAAGAACATATCTTTCCGTAGCACCGGTACTAAGTACTCTATGGTTTGGTTTGTTAGCAGGTTTATTAAATAGAGATTAATCGTTTATTTCCAGATGCATTAACATTTCCCTTTTTTAATTCTAGTTATTAACATCAGAAAGGGTGCAAAAATTTAGCGATCAACGATCGGGGACTAACCCCCCTTTTTTTTAGAATGAATTCAAAAAAAAATTCTAAAAGGAGGGGGGGACGGAAAAAGTGTTGCTAGGGAAAGAGTATCCTATGAGATACTTAAAAAAAAATATTGTAAAAAGATTTTAAATATAGTTTTCAAAATATCATTGTATTACTTATTGTTTTATTTTTATTTAATTACTAATTAATATTCATTGCAACGAAATATTTCAGAAATATTTTTTAGTTAACAGCTTCTATTTTTGCGATTCTTGTTCTTTCTGAATCCTAAAATGAAAATAGAAGATTGGGGTGAATCATAAATCCAAAGGAGGTTTCATGGCCAAGGGTAAAGATGTTCGAGTAACAATTTTTTTGGAATGTACCAGTTGTGTTCGAAATGATATTAAGAAAGAATCAGCGGGAATTTCTAGATATATTACTCAAAAGAATCGGCATAACACCCCTAGTCGATTGGAATTGAGAAAATTATGTCCCTATTGTATAAACATACAATTCACAGGAAAATCAGGAAATATATCAAATTGAGTGCTTGTATGTCAACTTTTATTTTAATAACATGAATAATGATAGTATCTATATATTATTACATATATATATATAAATATAAACAAATAAATCAATAGAAATTAATCTAATCCTATATTCTGATTTCTATATATAAATAGAAACTCTATCATATTCCTATATAGAAATAATAGAAATAGAAATCGTTTTTATTTTGATCCGATCAAAATAGGATTTTAGAGATAAGGAATAAAAAAATTATGAATAAATCTAAGCGACCTTTTACTAAATCCAAGCGATCTTTTCGTAGGCGTTTGCCCTCGATCCAATCGGGGATCGAATTGATTATAGAAACATGAGTTTAATTAGTCGATTTATTAGTGAACAAGGAAAAATATTATCTAGACGGGTGAATAGAGTGACTTTAAAACAACAACGATTAATTACTATTGCTATAAAACAAGCTCGTATTTTATCTTTGTCACCTTTTCTTAATAATCAGAAACAATTTGAAAGAAGTGAGTCGACCCCTAGAACTACTAGCCTTAGAACCAGAAAAAATAGACTTATTCTTCAATTGAATCACAATTCCAATCTGAAGGAATTAAAAAAGAGGTTAATATTTTGTTCGACAAATCCAATCAAGAATCAAAATTTGATTGTTACGTCTGTGTCTGTCATTAAAAAAAAAAAAAAAAAAAATCGTCGAAAGAAAAAGAATAACTCTTTTTTTAGCGACTATATACTCTCGGTTTGTTTTGACGACTTTTTTTATAATACTAATTTCTACTCTACCTTCCCCGAGCTCATTCTCCTTAGAATTCTATTTCAAATATTTTAGTGGATTTTATCCAATCCCCTTATTTTTTTATCTCATTCGAAATCGTATAAAGACAACTCATATTTAATAGAGCTATTTGTGCAAGTATTTTCCTATTAAGAAGTAATTGCTTCTTGTACAGATTGTGTATGAATCGGTTATAACTATAGAATACCCCCATTTCGTGAATTACAGCATTTATTCGAGTGATCCATAAACGACGAAAATCCCTTTTTATTTTACCTCTATCCCGATGAGCCGAAACTAAAGCTCTTATTCTCTGTTGAGTCATAGTTCGTGTAAGTCGTAAATGAACCCCTCAAAAGCTTGATGCAAATAAACGAAGTTTTGTTCTACGCCGTCGACTTTTGGCCCATTTGGGTGTCAAAGCAAGGTGTAGGAACATTACATGGCTTATGCATCTCCATTCTCGAGTCTTAAGCGAAATCACCTTATCAGATTTCTGATAGCGTTCCATGAAAATAATGTAATCTTATCAGATTTCTCCATATTTTCGAAACCAATTCCAATCTACGTAGAGGTTTCACCGCAAGTCTCTGCAATATATATCTCGATTTCTACAGCTAATAGTTACTACTCTCTTTGCCCTTTCTTTTCATTTATATACGAATACAAGAAAAGGAATTATATATATATATATATATAGGCAAGTGATGATAAGTTGGAAAAAACTACTGCACATGTCAATATGAATGCAAGACACCAGCATAAACACGTCTATTCACATGACAATTTACAACATTTTTTCAATAATCTCTATTTATTTTTATTTTTGTAATTTATATAATTATTTTTAATTATCCTTCAGCTATTTGTTTATGAGTCATGACATTTCAGGATATCAAGTCCGTGTCATATGATGGTTTGCAATCTTTACAACATCTTAATCTGGAAATTCCTAAACTTAAGACTTGGAAATATAAAAATATGTAATTAATTACAACATCGTAACCAACGACACTGTCATTGTTCTTCAACTTAAGAGATTGGGATTTACAAAGGTAACATTCTGTGGAGACTCGGCTACTCTTTATGACGTCCTACAAAGATCTGAGTCTATCAGAAGATCAGACAGTTGGTTAAATTCTACAATCTCTACTTACATTAGCGATGTCATCCATCTATCAAAAGAAAATCATCGGTTTAGCTTTATGAGGATTCCAAGGGAAGCAAATGGTTTAGTTATGTATTAGCAAAACATGCTAGAATAAATCATCTAAAGTATGTAATAAGCTGGAACGTTGTATCTTAAGTTTATGTAGTGAAATTAGTTGTCGAAAAAAACCCCAATAACAAAGCCATATTAATTGAGTCAGTTAGGGGGAACTCTGTCTCTGTGGGTAGGTGTAAATACAGCTGTTAAACTATAGTACAATCTACCGCAAACGCACTAACATTTCTTTCGAATCATTAATGACAAAGATTCGTTTTTATTTAATTGGAATATGGATGGAAATGGAATCTTACATATAGAATCTTAGGACATAATGTTTTAGGTGAGACCAATATAAAAGAATACGTCATGATCCTGGTGGCCAATTATAATCACAACAAAAGAAAATGGATCCACTGAAATAGAAAAAAAAAACATTAAAAAATACTAAAACTTTAAGAAAACTAGTTATTATTACGTTTTAAAAATAAAGATATGGGATATTGGTCAAAAAATAAATAAATAATAAAGATGGGCTTACGTGAGCACATGTGGCAGACACGAAGTTAAAGACAACACCATCAACGGTGCTCGTGTATAACCACATCTCTCTAAAGTCCGTTTCAAATTGGGCTCCGTTTCATCTATTTCCACACCATTTATGCTTGTCCTCTTCTTCATTTAGTAGTTTCTTTCTCACTTTTCGCCAAAATGCATTCCTAACTTAATTTGCTCATGAAATAACACTATATGTGAGTTGATTCAATTTGGATGATAAAATATTTGACTCGTAACTCTTTGTAATTGTTATTTTTTACTCGTCATGGTACAAGTTATCATCCAGAACTCAAATGGTGTAATTCCACCTGAAGGCGAAAGTGGCACACTAAAAGTTTTTGAAACGACTTCTATGTTCAATAAGTTTAACTAGCATTTGATATCCTCTTGCAAGTTTTAGTTAGACAAAATAGTCTCAAGCAGCTTCGTAATGACGTAGTACACGACAACAGAATCTCAATCTAAGAAGCCTTGGGATTGGTTCAATTTTTTATATTTTTCATAAAATAACATGAAAACATTATGCTTAATGCTTTTTCATAATAACAAAAGTGTAAGCCCAAAGAATATGCAATAACTTATTTGTATCGGACTTAAATAGGTATAATCACAAATAGTTTAAAATCCCAATAAAACAATCAAGAAAAATATAAATTAAAAAAACCCAAACAAACATAATTATAATAAAATAAAGAAAGATTTAAACTCCATTACAATTCCTAGTTAATTTTTTTGTCTTTCTGATAAAAAAATCTCCAGTCAAATTCTTCCATTTTCTGTTCTAGAAATGTTGTCTTCTTTACCTCATTCGGTAATGACATAAAAAAGCGACGACAAATTATTGCAACCCAGTACAGCTCGCTATCATCTTTTGAATTTGATTAGTTCTTGCATGACACAATTAATACTTATATTAGAATTTAGAAACATATTTGTAACCTTTCCAGTTTCCAAAATATTAATCTTTTTTTTACATTTTTTAAACTAGGTGATAATTCACTAGTTTATTTACATGTTAGATTAGAAAATTATGGGGTTTGGGAGTTTTAGTATTCTAAATGGAGCGGATTAGATATTTTCAGATATTTTTAAAAATATATATATATATGCGGATAATTTGGTCGAGATAAAACGGATACAAAATGTTAGTCTTTCCAGATAATCCAATCAGGTCTGCCTAGACCCTTACCTGATCATATTTTATACCACTCGGTTTAAGGGTATCTTAATATTGATTCGAAAACAAAAATCTAAGTTCTTAATATTATTTTTTTCTCCCCAATATTTGTTTTTTTGCTGCCGTTTCTTGAACTTCATGTTCGATCTTTATTTCGAGAGTTAACCAAACGAATGAAAAAAAAATGCCCGATAATGAAAAATCTGGGATACAAAACGTACAACACATAATATTGCACACCTCTGCTTCCCAATACGTAAGGAAGCGTCGTGTTCCCTAACCACAACATTAATACTACAAAAATATTACTCCAAATTTGTGAATACTTTTCCATTGAAAAGGTCAACATCGACAATAAAATCTAGCGCGTGGGTTTTGGAACTCCCCATGCATTTAGCTCATCAGAATAATTGAATAAACAATTTTGAAAAAATACAAAAAATATGAGTAAGAAAAGGAAAAAAAAAGAGAGCAAAAGAAACACATCACGATACAGTACTTTGTGATGTAAGCAACCACATACACCACTCCCTTCTTCTCCTCCCCATTATTTCTTTTCTTTTCTTTTCCTTTTCCCAATAATTCTCTTCTTATTTTATTGGCTATTTTAATTTCCCCTATTAATTTTTTTATTTATAAATATTATTATTATTACTTCTCTCTTATGATTCCTTTTTTTGTTTTAACCTCTTTTGATTCTTTCTATATATACAAATACAAAATCTCCTCTTCCCCTTAAAAAAGCGCATCACGTTTCTATCTCTCTCTTTAATTTGCTGCTATGATGCAAGAATTAGGCTTAGAACGTTTCTCAAACGACGTCGTTCGCTTAGACCTCACTCCTCCTTCCCAAAGCTCATCAACTTCTCTCTCCATCGACGAAGAGGAATCTACGGAGGCCAAGATCCGACGGCTTATATCGGAGCATCCGGTGATCATCTTCAGCAGATCTTCTTGTTGCATGTGCCACGTCATGAAAAGACTCCTCGCAACAATCGGAGTCATCCCCACCGTCATCGAGCTCGATGATCACGAGGTTTCCTCTCTCCCCACGGCTCTCGAAGAAGAATATTCCGCCGGCGGCTCAGTCGTTGTTCCTCCGCCGGCGGTTTTCATTGGCCGTGAGTGCGTTGGAGGTCTCGAGTCCCTCGTCGCGCTCCATCTAAGCGGTCACCTTGTCCCTAAGCTTGTCCAAGTTGGAGCTCTTTGGGTATGATTGTTGGTTGTTTCATCTACTTCGTGCTTTTCAATAGTCTTTAATTTGCAGTATATCAAAAGCAAAAATTTAGGGTTTCTCTTTTCTGATTATCATCATCATGTAGAAAATGAATTATGAATAATTAAAGATGTGTAAGTAGTAAGTAAATTTTATATAATTTGCTTCATATCATTTTCTATCTCTCTCTCTCTTACTAGAGTATACATTAATCCATCAACCTTATTTATGAGTCGGAGATTATTGATTAGGACTAATAAAATATGATCTAGTTGTGTTGATTCAAATTTGATTATTCTAGTTATTTTATTGTGTCTATAATATCAACGTGAGATATTCCAACCATATATTTATTGGTAAAATGCAAGATGTCCTATGGATTGATCTATATTTATTACTGGACATTTTATGGTTAAAAAATACTATACTGCAATTAGCAATTGATTTTGTTTTATGTATGATAGGATTGGTTAGTTCTTATGAGTAGCTAATGGTGATTTTAATGGATGATGAAATTATGAGTAGCTTCATCATATATATGAACTTTTTATATTTCTTTCTTAAACTAGCTAGACAGTTTTTTATTGTCATATTTATGATGGTGATATATATGAATAACTTTGTTGATTTCAAAGTTAATTTGCTTCTTTCTTTTTTTATTCTAAAAAATAATTAAAGTAGATAAGTGAAGGAAGAAGATTCTACCATTGTTTGTAAGGTCTCCGAGCTCCCGGCGTCACGTTAATTTCCTATTCAAGGAAATATTCTCTCTCTTTTTCTTTAAAAACAAAAACACTATTGCAAAATAGTTATAAAAGTCGGCATAGTTGAAGAAACCACCAGATAAACATCCCTGATCCCTCCAAAATGTAATAAAAGGTCACTATCCTAAGCCAGAAAATTTTATGCCTTGATCCCGTCTAGGTTAATTAGTCGGTAGAGTTTATGCATTATTAAGTTGTTGAAGTTTCAATGAAATTTCCATCTCGGAATTTTTCCCTTAAATAAACGTGTCTTGTAAAGATGTGTATATACTACATTTTAAATTAGTAATTATTTGGTTATAAATTCAGAAAATTTTGGGAAATGAAATTAATAAGAAGTGGAAAATGGGAGACCCACTTTCAATAATTGAGGGGGTTTTGACAGCGACCCGCGGGCTTAAGTGGCATCTCCAAAAACAAACCCGCTTTTTTTTCCTCCGCACAATTATTGATTTTCTTTTCCAAAGATTCAGAAAAGACTTAAGAATTTTCTCAATTCTTTTTTTTTTTCTGTTCTTTGGAGTTGGGTTAATTGGAATAGAATTAGGGGTGGGCGCGGAGCAAATATTTGAATTTTTGATATATTTGTGATCCGTTCCGTTCTGTCCGAATATTTGATTTTGTGATTTGCTTCGATCCGAAAATTTACGGATATCCGAATTTTTATAGATATCTGTGGTTATTTGCTCCGTGAAAGATAAAAAAAAAAATCTTAAAACATACAATAATCCATAGATATTAGAATATTATACATGTCTACCTTCTTTTTTTGTTTGAACAACTTACATGTCTACCTTCAAAAATAAGTTTCTATTGACAATAAGCCTTCAAACTAAGTTCCAAAAACTAAACCCAATCGGCAATCTCATCGACATTAATCAGAACAAACTCGTTCCTGTTGTGAGAACCTGTGATTAACCGACCACCGGTATTCATATTGTCGGAACACAGACGCTACAATCTTTGGATTTCACAGATCGATTGAAGAGAGAGAGAGAGAGGAGTGGTTAATTAAGCAACCGGGTCAACTTAGCGCAGCTCGGTTCTCAGAGTTCCAGTCCATAACAGAGGTTACTCTCTCCAACGGCAAATCGGAGACAAAAAAAAAACAGACTTTGTTTGGAAATATATATAAAAAAATACGATGAAGAGAAAAGAAAAGAACGAAAAGAGGAATAGTGTGGTTGTATTGTATATATGGTGATGATATTGATTCAGCTGCAAGACACAACCTTTTTTCCTCTCCCTCTTCTCTGAAAGTGCACAATCACAGAAATAAAAGATGATTCCAGAGCGAATGGGAGAGAGAGAGAGAGACAGAGGCAAGCTGCAAATGATAAAGGGCAGGCCCAAAAAATTTACAAACGCGTAACGAAGAAGAAAATTAGTGAAAGAGAGAAAGAGAGATATTAGTTAAATGATGAGATTATTAAAGGCAATTATGTAGATGAGGAACAAAGATGGAAAAGAAAAGGAAATATAAACAAAGAAATAACGCATCTCGTGACTTGTCTATTTATTGATGAAGAAAATATTTGACATAATCCATTTTGGGCCGATACTAAGCAAAAATTGATTAATAAAACCTATTTTGTCCGTATTATTTTTTATGGGTTAAATTGACCCGAATGAATATGTGTCTCAAGAGAAAAATATTTATATACATAATTACATATATGAATATATAGTTATAAACATACGGAGCGGAGTGGATATCCGGCATTTTTCAAAATAATATTTGTGATTTGCTTCATTTTTTACGGATACTATATTTTATTATTTGCTTTGCTCCGAAACTTTACGGATATCCAGATTTTTTGGATCGAATCAGCACGAATACCGAATCGAAGCGGATTTAACGAATATTTTGCCTATGCTATGTATACTTCCTTTATATCGGTCGATTTTGAGGAGGATTAGGATAATAAGGTCAAAAGTCCAAGTTCCACATTTCAAGGGTCAAGATTGACCTATGCCGAAAAAATGATAGATACTGATGTCACACTACACTGATGCTATTTTTACCAAGAGAGCTTTGGGATGATTTGGTTAAAATCTTTTTTCCTGTGCGATGCTTCAATTTTTTTTGACTTTTGTTAATACTCATCAAACCATATAATACAGGTAAACGAGTTTAATCTAGGTAAAGTCACAGAGAGCGTTTTTTACATCTACCGTTAGACTGCATGCATGCTATGGTCACATTTTTGTGTTTACAGATACAATTTATTCATTCCCCTCAAATATTCTAAATATTAAACACATGATAGATCACTAGTCTCTCACGTCTATACTTCAATCAGTTTTAGTCACATACCTACAGGTTACATGCATCAAGAAAAAGGAATATAAACATCAAATTATTTAGTGAAGATAGTCATTTTCTTCTCACTAGACCAACAAGCAAGTTATTTAATCAACCAATAAATCACTATATATGGTGTATCATGAATCTCGTATTTTATATTATTACAAAAGCATTAACCAATAATATATGTCACGAATGAGAACATAAGATCCATGCACCATTTTCTACCACGTACAAAGGCCATGCGAGCACATATGGCCTAGCTAGTCACTTGTCTTGACCACAGGCTACGGGAGCACACACGAGTATAACTTATATACACCTCTCCCTTATGAGAAAATACGAATCTGTTCAAAACTATAAACTAAGAAACGTCAAAAACACATATATATATAACATATACCATGCAAAATCTATTCACACAAGTTTCAGAGGTGATAGCTTAATCAAATTCCTTTTTATTGGTTGTTTGTATAAACGACCTTAATTGTTACAAATGTCTTATACTTCTACTTTAAAATTATTACATAAATAAGGGAAAAGGCATCTATTTTATGTAAGCGTCGTTAATCAAATATCATTTGCTAAGGGTTGATGCCCACAAATACGTCTCTGAATTTCAAAATCCAAACTCATGCAGTGAGTAAGCAAATAAGTTTTACATCCAAATAAAAATAAAAAGTTCCCGACCTATACAACTTGGTGGTTGTGGGATTAAGATTTTTTTTGTCTGAGATCATGTGACATGTCTTCCAAATTAAGGTTATGCTTTATATATATATATATGTATTTTTTTTATTTGCCAGTTGATGAATAATACTGATGGCGACGATGAGCTCATCAATCATAAACAACAATCTCTCCAACAAATGTTTAAATTTATTAATATTTACAGAGAAAACTCAGTGCCTCCACAGTCCACACCAAAAGCCTCCCCACACTTTTAATACATTGTTATCAGTTAGTGTAAACTATATATAATTACTTGCTCAATTATTTGATCATTGTCGTATTGCCATTCGTTTTTTTTACGATTTATATTTATTTAAAATATAATTTAAAAA
>PKMM01002857.1:560448-595693 GCA_002933915.1 Eutrema heterophyllum
TATTAAGCAAGTATTACGATATGTCAAAGGCACCACTAGTCTTGGAGTGAAGTTCAAGCTTGGAAAGGAAGACATAATTGTAGGCTATAGCGACAGTAGCCACAATATAGATCTTGACGATGGAAAGAGCACAGGAGGTCACATCTTCTACTATGGTTCAGCGCCAATCACATGGAATTCACAGAAGCTACCAACAGTAGCTTTATCATCCTGCGAGGCTGAGTTTATGGCGGCAACAACAGCGGCGTGTCAAGCAATTTGGCTTCAAGAACTTCTCGGAGAAGTGTTAGGCGTGGAAAGCAAGAAAGTGATAATACGTGTGGACAACAAATCAACGATTGCACTTACAAAAAATCCGGTGTTTCATGGGAGAAGTAAACACATACTTGCAAAGTACCACTTCAGAGAATGCATTGAGAATGGGCAAGTTGAAGTAGAACATGTCCCTGGCAACAAGCAGAAAACAGACATATTGACTAAAGCTCTAGCAAGGATCAAGTTTAAAGACATGAGAAGCTTGATTGGTGTGGAAGACATCGACCCAGAATCAAAGATTAAGCGGGAGAATGTTGGTTAATCTTTGAATAAATCAACAAAGACAACTTCTAGATCCTACAATGGTGGTTTGTCAAAAAGAGAGGCTAGATGAGATTATTGACTGAAATGTCGTACCACCAACCACACATTGTTCCTATAAATATGAGAGCAAAACTCTCATTTTATATATCCAACAATTTCAAAATCAATAATAAAACATCTTTTTCTTCCTTTACAAAACTCTCAATTCCTATCTTAAATGATCCATCCAGATTGATTGTTTCTTTTCTCGTCAGGTTCCACATGTGAGCCATGTTAAGTACGAGTTGATTGGTATCTCCGAGGATGATGACTCTGTATGTCTTCTTCATACTCACAGTCCAGCTTTGTTTTGTTTTTCTCACTGGACATATTTAATTTTACTTGGTTGGTTCACATTACAGGTTACCCTTGTGTCTGATAGTGGCGACACTAGGGACGATGTCAAGCTTCCCACCCATAGACACAACAAATTTCTAGATATCCTGAGATTTCTGGTTATTTTCTTGTCTTTTCATTCATACACACAACAAATGACTTTGGAATTGTGATACTGATAACAATCTGTAAACTCAACTGCACAGGTGACGGATGGATTCAACAGGGGTAAGAAAATTGTAGTCACTGTCGCGTCTTCAATGGGGCACGCGCATATTGTTGGCGTTTATTCCGCCAAGAAAAAAGCTCCAGCCTCAAAACGACACAACTTTGACAAATGTGCATAAAGGAAAATCGAAGATGGACCAAGTCGAAGAGGAACCCATCGCGGATCCGAGATCATTCAAAATCAGCACACAAAGGTGTTCATCAATGGGCAAAACCGGAGTACATAACAAGGACTGCGTTACGAGGAGGACTTGTACTGAGAAGGCTTATCATATCAAGCTGTCGAATCAATTTGATTCTCTCATGACAATAGAAAGAGACTAATAACAAAGGAGACAATCTCAGCATAATGATAATATCAGTTGGGTGATTATTTGCTTAAATGATTTGAGAGCAAAGCTCCTCTGTAAATATCCATTGAAACAGTTTGGATCACCTAGGAAGCAAGCAAGCATTTTGAGCGAACTTCGACTTTATATATAGATGAATGTAATAGGATTAAAGAAGATCAATGTAGCATGAACATGACTCTAGCAAAACAGTGATTGCGACACTTAGTTTCTGTGATATGAATTGTACAAGAAAAGAAAAAAACATCATTTACATAAGAAAAAAACATCATTTACATTCCTCCTATCTTCGTGGAAGAAAAAACTTGACCTTGAAGAACCCTAGATTATATTCATTTCGGATACTCTCGTCTGATTTGGGGAAAATTCAATCGAAATCACCTTAATTTCCTGATGGGTTTTGTTGTGTCCCTCCAGGGAATTTGAATCCCTTTTTCACGAGCATTTACACGCAGCTAATCTTCTCAACCTCTTTGTCTTCTTCCTCTGTGTTCCTCGAATTCATAACTATGGCTTTCACAACATCCCTCAAAAGAATTTTCAGTTTATTCTAACCTCTCATCTCGACGATTCCCTGAAGATGACGATCGCCGATCGGTAAACAACAGGTTACCTGATTTCTCCAAAGCAGCTGAGCCACCTTCTTCATCTTCCACAGGAACCGTCCGATCTGGCGCAACCTCCTCTAAATCAACGGGAGAGACGAATCGAATCGCATGAATCTCCACCAAATCCTCGTCGTAGACGATTAAACTATCCGTCTCAGAACCATCGGAAGCACGGTGAGGTGTAATTCCGTCGTTTAACGGTGGCGAGACACCGACGGAGGAAATCTGGAGGAACACCACCTCGTCGTGCAAAGCCGCAGCTCCGTAGAAAAACCTCCTGAGACGCAGTTTCATGGCAGTTTTCGAAAATCGAATTAATGTTCTTCATTGTCTCTGCTAATTTGTCTTTCACAGGTTTGGTTATGCTTAGAACTTATGGAAAAAAATTTCAGCTCACTTTACTATTTTATATGCTTTCCTAATTCAATTATCTCTTGGCATTATTATTATATGTAATAAACAACTGACTCCTCAACTAATATATACTTCCGATATACCACCAATCAATTGACAAAAAAAAAAAATGGTTCTTCGCTTGATCATGTAATTATGAATATGTAAAAAATAATATTGACAATGGTTCTATATCATCCAAAAACCCATCAAAATTTAAAACACAAAGAAATCACTAACTATGTCAAAACAGAAATGAAAAAACTTTCAAATATTTTTGACGCATAAAATCACTCATAGGATTTATTTAAATCACAGCACTAAACTCAACACAATTAAAAGAGACACCAAGCCATGATTAATCAAGACATTATTACTCATTACCCGGATGATGACTAATCGTCGGTTGGCTCTTTGGATGGATTCCACGTGTAAGCTCGTTCGGCGTCAGATTGGTTTGCCAGTTTCCAGGTTGTTCGATTACAGTCAGCATCTCCGGTTGTTTCTCATTGGCTGAGAACTCGACTGCTATCGCCGCTGATTTCGGACCAGGCTCGGTCGTGGACACCACAGAGTTGGCTGGGGAACCGCGCCGGATGCGAGCGGTACGGCGGAAGGAGTGGAAGGAGCCGGTAGGGATACGGTGGACGAGGTAATTTCACTCATCTAATGGCTGCCCTTTCTTTAACTGGAGAGAGTTTTGATTGATTTCTTAAGGCTTTGCTTTGGTTTTGTCAAGTTTAGAAGAAAACAGGAAGTAAATTAAGAGTTAGATAGACTCTTGTGCTTCCACATTTGGTGGTTGGTGGTAATTTAATGCAATTTAGCATCTGCCTTTTTTTGAAGCCATATACTATTTTTTTTGGCTTTTACTAGTTACACACTGGGTTTGCAATTTGAAGAATGAGGACTGAGGATTAGAGAGCTCCAAACTTGTAACGAGAGTTTACATTTATTGTTAGAAGCCACTCCTCTCTGTTATCGTATTCTGCTACCCCCAATTTATGGGGTTGATAGATTTTGTATGGCTTTGGTTAATCTGTCTAGGTGCAAAGCTATAATAGCTTCTTAGGCTTAAAAATTTCATCTCTGAAAATACTGTTTGGTTCATGCCACTGGAGGTGATGGTTAATGCTGGTGGAGGTGGTGGACGGGTGTATCGGTCCATATATTCAGCCCGCCATTCTGACCCTAAAATCCTTTTATCCATGGCTAGCTTCAGTTTGGGTCTTCAACCATTCCTTAATTTTTTTGCCTTAGTACTATTGATATTGTGATGATACTCTGCTGTGAAGTTTTTTTTTTTTTTTTAAAGTATTTGTGACACTTCAATGTAATTTTTCTCTTTGTAGGAGGTAGTAGTTTTGGCTATCCATCTGTATGAATTTAGTTGAAAGGAGATATCATATGAATGGAACATAACTATTGACGACATAGAGTCTGGTTGTTGTTATTAGAGGGGCCTGTTGACAGATAAATCTGGAAATGGTCCCTTTTTTCAATAGGTTGCTGCCATAATCCTAGTGTTTGGTGTCTTGATTTTGCAAATTAAATACAATTACCAAGGCACTATGTTTTGCTGGGCTATATAGCAATAATCAATGTCCACACTTTAATCTGTGTCTCAATGGCAAACTAGTTCCCTTCAACATACATGATTTTTCGCAGATGCTCCTATTTTATAGTTAGTATTTGTGTTTATCTTGTTCAGGTGATGGAGACAAGCAGAGTGGAGGGCCACATGCATAGGATCTATTTCTTAGGTCCTAATACTTTCAGTGAACCTTGGCATCTTTCTCATACTCCCCCGGAGGAAATAAGGGAGATTGTGTAAGTTAGTCATTAGCTGTTGAGTTTTACCTTTTGGCTATAATATGTTCATGCCTGAAAGTTGCTTGCGAAATATCTTATGCTTCCTTCTCCTTATTTGATTTTTTTTGTCCCCCAGGTACGAGTCTGCGTTTAATGGATTTGTTGATGAGATCAATGCTATATCTGCGTATCAATGGTGGGAGGGTGCGATTTACATCAATGCTTTCAGTCCTTGTCTATCCTCTTGCAGCAATCACGTCGGAGGCTGAAAATTTCAGAAACTCCACGACTTTGTTCGATCAGAACAGGACCATTCTTGTCTACGCTCTTGTCGTTCAAGGGCATGTATATGATTGGCTAGAGGTACATATACATCTGTTGGCTAATGCACTCGACTTTTTACCGGTATAGTTTTAATAGGATCCTAAGAGATGTAAGCTTATGTTCTCCTCAAGTTGCATACACTATCATGTTACCTTGACCTTTAACTGGTTAACTCATTTGTTCACCTTATTTGGTCCATTTCATTGTCTACAAATTGAAGAAACAAAATTTATGGTAGAAGAATCAATGGGAACTTGTGATGTGAATGTGCAGGTAGCTTCTACCCCTGTTAGCACATCTAGATTTCTTCCTTGTTGACGATGAAATGAGAAACGATCTTCCTCCTCCGGTTCATCAAAGATTTCCAATGCCTTTTAACTTTTGGAGGCGATGGAAGGGCCCCCAAAGTGACGGTATTCTGACCAGACCGATCTGTTTTGACTTGGTATTTTCTTGTTCTAGAAGAATTGAGTGTCAACCACTTGGTACGGCTTTGTCGCTGGTCTGAACACTCAGCTGCGTCTGGTTCAGCAAGGGAGACTGAGGTCCTCGGTTATAAGATGGATTGAAACTCATGGAAACCCTGCTTTTAAAAAGACATGGTGTAAGTGTTGACCTAGATATAGATTTCAGGCATCGCCTTTATTTTTTCTTGCCAGTATGGAATCATTGTTCACACCATTGTGGATGAACTGGCATCAACAAGAAGTGCTGATGAAACAGAACAGCAGCAAGCATGGTAAGAAATATAGCTAACTAACTCTTAGTAAAAGTAGGAAAAAGGAAAGAATAATCCTGAAAGATGGGGAGAATCCATCTTATCTTTGTTTTTTTTTATAATTTTGATGGATCTCTCATCTCTCTCAGATGATCCGGATTGGGATGTGTTTGTTTTGCCGTTTTAAATGATGTCTGTCTTGGCCTACGAAGAAAGGTAGTATTTGCGTTAAAAACCGGTTTTCCTCCGAGGGCATTTGTTTGATTTTATAGTCCCATTCTCGGACGGCACCGGTGAGTCACCACTGACGCCTTCGCAGATCCAACTCTGGAAAAGTCGACTCCAAATAAATCTTTGAACCCCAGAATTCGGAGCACTACTCTATTCAAGAAATTAGGGTTCCTCCGTTAGTTTTTTGTCCCGTTAGATTCATATTTGCCCATCTGCCTTCGGGTTTCCATTTCATGAATTAGGCTCTGTTTAATACTGCTCAATCCTTTGTTTTAAACGTGTTCTGCGATTCAATGTTTGGAGAATTATAAAAGTCATCGGATATTGACCCGGATAGGGTTTTTTTTTTTTGTCAACTACCCACAGAACATCACAGGTGGCTAGGAGGGATGTTCCGTGGAGCATCCACAACTGGTTCGGTATGATCTACATGCGAAAATAAAAAGCTTCGTGCTCGAACCCCTTTTGCAAGAGTATCGGCGCGGACGTTTAAAACCTGAGGGATAAGAGATAAACTAAAGTCTTCGAAGGACTCTCTAAGAATATGGAAGGAGTCTAGTTTTGACATAAACGCTGGCCAATCCGCAGGATTCTAGATCATGTTTACCAAGTCGACCCGGATAAGGTTATTGACACTAAGCCATGAATCATCATGCCTCGTTTAATATTTAAATCATCTGCATTTTCCAAAATCCACCCATGTTTACAATTAAGCCAATCTGGTGCTTTTGGGTCTGCTCAAGTCATGTTACGTTTGATAATGATTTTGCAGGATTTTGTTAAAGCTAAATCGATAATTCTATACTGAGTTTGGAATCTCAAATCATGTTCACACACACCCGATAAGGAATTGCCTTGGCTCTTCTCTTTTAAAATAATAGGGAAGTGAGTCTTTCTTGAAGAGTCCGTGTCTGTGTTTGGTTTGAGTTAAGCTACCATATAAGAGCTATCGAGTCTGCTATCTATTTCTTTCATGAATAGATACTCTTGACTCTTGTCTCCTCTATCACATATCGTCTCCTTTTATCAGTCCTCTTTGCAAAAAATGTATTTGCTATCTTGTCGATAGATCTTGTAAACTGAAAGAACAATGGACGATGATGACGTATAGAAGAATTAAGCATTCAGATGTATAATTTGGTTATGTGTTTGGTACATCAGGCGACCCGGCTGGACTTGCAGTAGCTGCGACTGCACTTGCTTGGCAGATATGGAATCCAAGAATGGCAACCATCAAGGCAAGGCCACCAAGGCACTCATCAGTACATAATGTTCTGTCATTATTATGTATTATAATACACTAGATAAATATCCGTGCGGATTTGTAATTTAATATTTAATAACCCATGAAAAAAAAATTAAAGACAGAAAAAATGGAAAACAAAATTAGAACATAAAGTTTACGATGAATTCTTATTTTATGATGAGATTTATATGTAACATCAACTGCCATTCTTCCAACCATTCTAGAACCACATTGCATCTAAATCCAACAAACAAAATTAACCAATTCACAACCTGACCCAGATCTGAAACTTGGACATTCTTTTGCAAGAAATAGGATGCATTCAATGTGACCTGCCAAGATTTAAATCCTTCCAATCGTACAGAACAAACCAGAAACAATATCACAAAATATTACCTTGTGACTGCAGCGGAACCAAACCAAGTGTCAGAACGATTTGAACCTTCGAGATTGATGACTCGATTCTCAAACGGATTTCTTTAATACAGGTCAAGAACACTTCTTGTTGTTTAATGTTCTTCCTTCAGTCTATGAATCTACTCGTTCATGTGCTTGTAACGTCTTCACCTGCAAGTTCTTTTACCAAAACTCGCAAAGAACCAGATACTTTACCACCGAGAGAGATATATTACTTACTGCTCCATGATTTCAGAAACTTGAAACCATCGCCATTCAATAATTTTCTTAATCGTGAGCCTGTCTTCGCCTTCACTGTAACCAAGAGCCCTTTGGTTCTTTTTCAGATGCAGACCCGCAATCTCCGCCGAATTTCTTTTCAATTGACCTCTTTCTGATGTCTCCATAAAACCCGACGATAAACCCGACGATGAACCCATCATTGATTTTCCTTCTTCCAACACATCGACTTAAAAAAAAAAAAACAGAACACCATCTTCTTCTTCTGATGCTCCATGATTCCACGAATCGATCTTGTGTTCTTCTTTTCCAGAATCGATCTTGAATCTTTTACCGGCGAGATTCTTTCTTGTGAACCACCTGCCTTGTCGATTCTGTACCAACGCGTCATCACCAAGTCCGTGAGTCGTAGAACCTGGCTCTGATACCAATTGTTGAGAAATCGAGCATTCGATTCCGCCCAAGAACCATGACTCAAGACTCGACTAACCATGAACACCTTCAAATGTTGACCCGGTTCACCTTGCGGCTACATTCGGGGGAGTTTGTCGCACTGCCTCGCGTCCACTAACTCGCCGGAAAACACCTCTGGCTTGGTTGTACAAAGCGGTCACTCACCCACCGATTACAATCCAATCGGTTATACAAGAAGAAAATGAAGTAAGAAGAAGAGCAAGAGAAGGAGGAGAATCAGAAGCCCAGAACCCGAGATCACCTCTCAATCTAGCTACATCTCTCTATCTCTCTCGTACGGTGAATAAGAAGTAATAATCTAATAGTTCACACACAGAGACAACCCATTTTTACTTTGAAGAAGATAAGCTCCTCTTTATTTCACACGTGAGGCTGCACGTGCCTTTTAGAGTCTTTAGGTTTCTCATGTTGTAGTCAAGCCTTTGGCTTCTATTAGAGTCTTCTCAATACTACAATAGACACAGTTTGTTCCTTCTTCAGTCCACCTCTATTATATCTTCAATGTTGAATCATTATCCAACAAGGTCTGTGAAGATTGTGAAGATTTTTGTTGGATGAGGAGCCAAGCCGTGAAACTGAGCGACTATGTGGCCCTTCCATAGATCGGTTGCCTGAAGAATAATTGATGCAGGAGCTTCTACCACCGGTATACCGTCTTCTTGGTAGGTTGGCGATGAGATTTTCCGAAGATTCCGGAGAGATGACTTGAACCGCTCAGCATAAGAGGGGGCTGAAGACGGAATCGAAGCTGGAATCGAGGAAGGATTCGAGGTCTCCTGAGGAGGCGTAATCTGGTGAGTCTCCATCGGAACCAATGGGAGTTCTGATTGAGTTTCCATGGAGGGATCTGACAGATATGTGGTAGGATTCGAGATGAGAACCCTCGTCGGTCGGCATCGGAGATTTTGGGCTTTCCTATTGAGTTTCGATAACGGGATCCGGCAAATATCCGGTCTTTTTTTATTTGTTCCAAAAACAAAAACAGAGTCAGGGCGAGTCAGATCCGTGCATGAAAAAGGGTCATATGTTTTATGTTAGCCTCGTCACTCAAATATCATTTGCCAAGGGTTAATTCCTTTCCCCAAACGGGAAATGTTTTCAAATTACAATTCCAAAACCATCCTATGAAGTGTAAATTAAGCAAATAAGTTCTACATCCAACATACTGTATAAATAAAGTTGCCGACCTATACACTTGGTGGTTGTGGGATTAAGATTTTCGTGTGAGATCATGTGACATGTCTTCCAAATTACGGTTATACTTTTATATATATTAAAGCTATGGCGACGATTGTTAGCATCTCATGCACTAAGATTGTAATTATATAATTTCAAAAAAAAGAAGATTGTAATTATACAAAAAGGCACTCGATTTCTTCGAGTTTGACCCCACAAGGTTCCTTCGTATTTGGAAAAGGCATTAACATTTTTTTAAAATGCCTAACGATGACCCACCAACACCATTCTCCAATATTTTTTAATACACCAAAAAGGCAAAAATATTAAAATACTTATTTTAATTTTTAACTAGATGATTGATCCGAAAAATTATGTTAAAAAATAAATTACAGTTTTACTTGTCTACATATTTTAAAAATATAAGAAAAGCTTCCTTAATCATAAATCGAAATTTCTCCATGCAACAATGATGCTTTGAGCCTTGTTTAGTTGTTTTATGTATCTTTGTCAAACACTAAAACATATTGGAGAAATTTCGATTAACCTGCACAATGTCTAGATGATAAACACCTTAAGCTAGCAGTCTTAAGCACAAATGAATTCTGAAGGATAACGATTAACAAACAACACAGCTCTCGCATAATCTAATAATCTCCCTTAGGTGTGATGATAATAATCTGCACATTTAGGCGGTCATGGACTTAGTCTTGACGCCAATCTTCTTCCAAGAAACACTAGGCATGATTTGTTTTGTGTCCACACGATCTCTAAACTGAACAGCAAAGTTGAGCAACGAATCAAGAAGTGACTCAGAGAGATAGTGAGGCTCAAGTCCCAGTTCCATCAGCTTTGTGTGCTTTGCGTTGTAGTAATGTTCTTCCGCCTCAACTCTTGGGTTAGGCACCGTCATCTTTGTCACGTCCAGCCCGAGCTTTAAACCCGCTTTGGTGACGAGCGAAGCCAGCTCGTTGACTGAAAACTGTTCTGTAAATTGGTTGAATACCCGGAACTCACCAGCCTTTGCCGGGTTCGCTATAGCGAGCTCAACACATTGGACCGTGTCTCGTATATCGAGGTAGCCTCTTGTCTGCAAAGGGGGAAAAAATGATTAAAAACCTCATTTCCCAGATTAAAGTTTCTTGTGAAAAACAGATAAAAGAGCATTTACCTGACCACCTTTACCATAAACTGTAAGTGGGTGACCAACAGCGGCTTGCACACAGAACCGGTTAAGAGCTGTACCAAACACAGCATCGTAATCCAATCGGTTACGTAGCTCCTCATGCATCTCAGTCTCATCAGTTTTCACTCCATAAACCACTCCCTGGTTGAGATCAGTGGCTCTAATACCCCAAGCCTTGCAAGTAAAAGCAATGTTGTGCGAGTCGTGAACTTTGCTAAGATGGTAAAAGGAGCTAGCTTGTTTGGGGTATGGCAGAGTGTCGGTCCTGCCATTGTGGGTTATCGTTATATAACCTTCCTCAATGTCGATATTTGGAGTTCCGTACTCACCCATCGTCCCAAGTTTAACCAGATGACAATCTTCTTGAAACTCTTTGATAGCAAAGAGGACATTGAGAGTCCCGATCACATTGTTGTGCTGTGTAAACACGGCTCTAGAACGGTCAATCATGGAGTAAGGCGCGGATCGCTGTTCACCGAAGTGGACAACTGAATCCGGCTCAAAGGACTTGAAAGAATCGGCTAAGAATTCGAAATCACAGATATCCCCAACGTATAGCTCGATTGATTTCCCTGTCAAAGCCTTCCATCGGCTGATTCGATCATGAATGGAGGCTATAGGAGTCAGTGATTCAAGACCAAGCTGGTGGTCGAAAAGACGCCTTACAAGGTTGTCAACAATGGCAACTTCGTAGTTCTTCTTGGACAAGTGAAGAGCAGTAGCCCAACCGCAATAACCATCTCCACCAATGACCATAACACGTTTGGGTTTAGACGACGAGTTATTGGTAGACGTGTCGGGTGGTGCTTGTTGGCTTATAGGTACAGCAGTTGCACGGGAAGCGCAACTTCTTCTCGGTTTCTTTACTGGGAAGAGAAGTCCTTTGAGAGAAGATTTTGAAAGAACTTGAGGGTTGAAGAAGGTTTGCTTTAAACCAATGGGCTGAATCGAATTCCTGCTGCTGCTGCTAAGTGAGATAACTGAAGGGCATGAAGCTGAAAGTAGATGCGCCATTTTAAAGGTTTGCTCTTGATTCTGTCAAACACATCCACCTGCAAAACAAAAGCAGCCTAGATTGATGTTGGCCATCATAACAGGACATATCTACGAGATGAAACATGGACTTGTTTCAGTAAACAAGGATTCTGCTACTTGGATACTTCTTATGAAAATTCAAATTAAAATCCAAAAAGACATAGATAACAATTTGGAGATTATCCATTTGTTTCGGTTCGTTTCAAAAGCCTTATCTTCACGCCCCAAAAGCAACCACATGCATACCAACAGAAGAATCAAAAGACGCAAATTTGAAGCCTTTTATCGGAATTGAAATCTCAAGACTAAATATTTGATCCAGAAAAGTTAAAAAAAAAAATGGAGATTGCAGATCTTCTGCAAACGATACACCTTTGAAATGACTATACAGGACAATAAGAAAAAACGCACATTGCTGGAGGAGAAAGTCCAATCCAGATATACCAATAAACGAAATCAATGAAGTTGCAGAAAGGAGAAATTAAATTTGACGAGAAGAGAGGACTGCTTACACTTGAAAATTTGGGAATCTCGCTTAGGGTCGAGAGAGTTGGAGAAGAAGCTTCAAGACTTTGAAATGAGAGATGAGACAGATAAGTTGTTATTTAGAATCATTAGAGATATATGCCCAAAGCATATTCTTATTTATTCCGTCCCTAAGTTATTTAGAATGATCCAAACAAAAATAAACAGATTTTTGGTTAAACATTCGCAAATTGAAAAGAATAAAAAATCACAAAACCGATCTAACCCAAATCTAGGAAATCCATATCCAATTCGAACCTGAACCCTAAAATTTAAACCGAACACATTACCTTTTAATGCGGTAACAAGTTAACCAATTTCAAGAAAAGGTTACAAAGTTAGTCACAGTGGTGTAGTGACCCAACAACGTCTAGAACGTCTATGGTAAATTTATAAAATCACAGGTAAATTAGATGCAAATTTTAAATTATGAAAATTAAAGAAATCTCGTAAACGATAATTTTACACAAGCATACATGTCAAGGATTGAGTTGATTAAGACTTAGGACTAGTGAAATTTATGAGGAACAAACCTTCGAAAAATAATAAATCCTTACGAAGTTGATCGAACCTCAACATAAAGCCAAACAGATTTTTTTAAAAAGCATATGATTATTTGGTAATCATGTATTAGCGAATTTTTTTTTCCACCTTATTAAAGAATTTAATGTAAAGGGAGAATAACAACAGCTCTAACAGAAAAAAAAAATCAAAGAGAATATGACCCAATTACACGAGGCAAAAGCTTTTTCACGATCAAAAACATCCTTCAGCCAAAAGGGCAGACCAGTCGCAATGTAGGACTGCCTTCTATCCTCCACTGTCACCAATCGGGCAAACTAAAGTCTAAAGAGGCTCCTTTGTTTTGGTAATTATGCCTTTGCGAATAAACCTTTTTTTTTTTGAATTGATATAAACCTAGTTCTAATCTATGAACACCTAACTTTTGAGAACATTGGTTTGAAGGGTTGATTCTGGTACACTACCCCTAATATGCAGCTTCCTCGATATACACCATAGATTTTTGCATNCAATTTTTTACTTTGACAAACATCACAAACTTTTTAATTCTTATAATTGCAACATACTGAATTAATCTCGCGATTGTGTTTAAAAAAACCGGCAAATCACGATTAAGCTAATCCGACCCGACTTAAAACCCGAACCCACCCAACTTTCTTAAAATCCAAAATCGATTGGGAGAAAAATTAGGGTTCTTCGTTAGAAAGAGAAAAAAAAGACAGAGATTGAATCGCATAGAGAGGAATTGCATCGTGGATAGAAATTGCTTCAGTTCGAATGAAGGAACTGGAGTAAGTAATCTCCTCTTGTAAATAATTGGGTTGTGTTTAATTGATTCTCAAGACTTTTATGAATAATCTTCTTGTTTCTTTTTCATCGTTAAGTTGACAATATAAAAAGTGGGATTTGTCTATTATAGGCCTCGATCGATTTGATTAAAATCATCTCCCTGTTTGTGCTAATCTTCCAATATATATACATTTCTGTTTGTGTTTTGATTCAATCTGTCTTTTTTTTTCTCTAACGAAGAATCCTAATTTTGTTCCCCAAATCAATTTTGGATTTTAAGAAAGTTGAGTGAGTTCGGGTTTTGAGTCGGGTTTCACTCACAATTGGGTCGGATTAGCTTAATCGTGGTTTTTGAAACGCTATTTGCCAGTTTTCTAAACACAATCGTGAGATTAATTATGTATGTTGCAATTACAAGAATTTTAGTAATTTGTGATGTTTGTCAAAGCAAAAAATTGTTTGGGTGTGCAGCAAAGAAACAAAAATTCTATAATGTATATCGAGGAAACTGTATACTAGGAGTGGTGTACCAGAGTTGATTCTTGAACGATACCTAGTGTGTAGCATACCAAAAACCAACAGTAAAATACAACGTAACTTACAACCAGCAATTATGAGTTTGATGTGGTTGCCGGTCCGATGCTAATCCTGAGTTCCTTATCAAAGTGTCAACCATCATCGTTTTTCTACGTGGTTATAATTAGTCTTTTTTTGGTGCAAAAAAAGTCGTTTATTTTTTAAAAGTTTTCTAAAAAAACAAAAGTCATCGCTATGCATTACGCAAGATATAGATTATATAACAAAGAAACCAATTTGAGAAAGAAAAAAAAAAACAAAGCATTCTCCGCTTCTCATCTTATTGTATATTTATTTATCTTATTTTTCTCCTAGTTATTAAGTTTGACTGCGATGTCATCTTTTTAATACACTCAAGTTATATAGCGACCATTATTCTATCTTCTAAAAATGTTTAACCTTTTCCAATGAGAAAAGGTGTAAAATGACGACATTGTATGGTCATTCTCATGATCATGAACCACTTGTGACTTTCTTCACGTACGTGCACGCACACACAAACAAAAACAAACAAATACGTAGTAATATTCTCCAACTCTTTCTTCATAAAAACACAACTCCATATTAACCCCCTAAATCCTAATTGCTGGTTGCCTTGAGAATAACAGAGACCTTCAAGTTTAATCATCGATTAATCAAATTTAGTAATGTCTCTCTTCCAGGTCTGAAACTTCTTCGTCATCATATATCCGTCTAATGTTCTTGCCTTCTATTCCACATCCTTTTTCCCTCACATTTTCTTGCATGCCTACAAATGTTTTCAGGAATTCTGGCAGTTTCTCCGACCATTATCCTCTGGGTTTACAAGTATTATTTCCTCCATTTCAATTATTTGCTTCTTTCTGACAGATATCTACTTGTCTCTGTCGTCTCATCATGAATTCTACTTAAAAAAATATCTGAAAATTACTCCAGTTTGCTCTTAATCTCTCATTAAATGAGTTAATCCCCTTTTCTTAGAGAGAACAAATTCCATCTTGCAAAAGTAGTTTTATTAGCAACAACAACTCAAATTCTTTTGCCAATTTATCATACTTTCTCTCCATCATTATTTTTTATTTGTTCCACAAACAAAAACAGAGTCGTTAGCAGTCAGCTGTGACTCGGGCGAGTCAGACCCGTGCCGAGATGACGCGGCTGCTCTCACCCTCAAGTTCGCAGCTATGGCGTCGATCCTTGTCGCCGGAACGGCCGGCGTCTCGATTCCCCTCGTCGGGACCCTACTCCCGTCGAACGGTGGCTTAATGAGGGGAGCCAAAGCGTTCGCCGCAGGAGTCATCCTCGCAACAGGGTTCGTTCACATGCTTTCCGGCGGCTCCGAAGCTCTTTCCGACCCGTGTCTGCCGGAGTTTCCATGGAAGATGTTCCCTTTCCCCGAGTTTTTCGCCATGGTGGCGGCGCTCCTCACTCTGCTCGCCGATTTCATGATCACGGGATACTACGAGAGGAAACAGGAGAAGATGACGAACCACTCCGTCGAGTCGCTTGGTCTGGCAGGTTCGGTTATCTCCGAACCGGATCGGGAAATCGGGTCGGGTCTTCTTGAATCGGGTTTTCTGAGGGATCATGAAGATGGCGGGAAGATGCATATCGTGGGGATGCGGGCCCACGCCGACCATCACCGTCATCTCTCGATGGGTCCCGAAGGTTTTGAGGCTCTCGCAAAGAGGAGCGGAGTTTCCGGCGGCGCCGGTCATGGACACGGCCATGACCACGGGGACGTACGCTTGGACAGTGGTGTCAGACACGTTGTTGTTTCTCAGGTAAAAAGACATTTCCTGCTTTTTCGTCTGATATTTCTGGTTTTGACTTTATTATTTTAGTAAGCTCTGACTTTTGACTTCTTTTATTATTACCCGTTTTAATGAACTTGAAAAGAAAAAAACAGTTGACTTCATTCCCGCAATTTAGCTAATTAACTAACTGTAGATAACTTTATGATAGTTACACTTACACTACTCAGTAGGACTATCATTGAAAGAAAATCAATTAACGAGTACTTAGTTTCAGTTAAAATGTGAGTGCAACAAGTGATATTAGTATTTTCAAACGTATCTTTACAATTAAATTACCAATTTATTTATTTATTGTTATTTTGATCATTGTTTACGAAAATAGCGACTAAATATTATAAAAACAAATTCGTAAGTGTTCAGTCTACCAAAAAATTATTAATATTATTCTTAACATTTAAACCAAAAAACATTATTAATATTAAAACGAAAAAGTACATAACAAAACATTTATAAAAATACCATATTCTATTCTGTTTTTTCCAGAAACACAAATGACTAGTTAAACGATTTCTGGAAACAAAGTTGTTTATGGTATTTTGACGCATTCATTGTCATATATATATAGGCCTAGTCATAATTAAGTGACTAGTCAAACGACTCCGTTTATAAATTTCCTTTCTATATGTATATTGTCGTTGCACAGAAACAAAAAAAATTACTAACTGATGTTACTTTTCTTATGTTTTTATTCAGATACTTGAAATGGGAATAGTATCACATTCAATAATAATAGGAATATCACTTGGAGTATCACATAGCCCATGCACCATACGTCCTCTCCTTGTCGCTCTTTCCTTCCATCAATTCTTCGAAGGTTTCGCCCTCGGTGGCTGCGTCGCAGAGGCCAAGCTAACCCCGCGCGGATCTGCCATGATGGCTTTCTTCTTTGCGGTCACTACCCCGATAGGTGTGGCCGTGGGAACAGCCATTGCCTCTTCTTACAACTCATATAGCGTTGCGGCTTTGGTGGCTGAAGGAGTGCTCGATTCTCTCTCTGCGGGGATACTTGTGTACATGGCGCTCGTGGATCTGATCGCTGCGGATTTCTTGAGCAAGAAGATGAGTGTTGATTTTAAGCTTCAAATTGTGTCTTATTGCTATTTGTTCCTTGGAGCTGGGATGATGTCTGCTCTTGCTATTTGGGCGTGATCAGTTTTCGCTTCTTTCAAAGAAATTAAGCTTTTTTTGATATATCATTTTTTCTTGTAAATGTATATATATATATATATTTGTGTGTTTTGAATTTTTATCCATGAGTTATATATGAGGTGTTGTTGTTTATCGTTGTGATTTATGTATGAAAGTAATAACTGGACTAAAATGTTTGTTATTTGGTGTTAAATCCGTAAAGAATAAGTTGTAGCTAGTTTTCTAGATGATATGACGCGAAAATGTGCAAAAATGATAAACTTGGCAAAGTCAAGATACTTTAAAAAAAAAAAAAAAAACAACATGAATAAAGTTTTTCAAAAGGAATGGAACTCTTTAAGACTTATTTCTCTTAGACCACCTCCATTGGAAGAACCCCTAATTTTTCCCTTAATTTTTTGAATAAATTTTGATAATTTTATTTGTAAAAACCTCTAACCAAAAAATTATGTTTTGTAGCCTCCAATGGTGGAAAAATTTTTTTTGAAAGTTTTTTTAATTTAAGTAGAATATATTTTGTTTTAATTTTTAAACATATAAAATGTTGTAACAACTTAAAAAGTATTTAATTTCATAAAATTTTAAACATACATGACATTAAAGCATTATAAAAATAGATTTGCAAATCATAAACCGGAAAAACGATTAGTTATAATCTTGATTTGTGCCAAATTTGTGTCATATATGCTCAACTAAATCAGCTTTCAATTGTCGATGCATTGTTCGATCACGAACTTGATTTTGAATGCCCATTATATTGCCGAGATTTGAAAGCATATCTATAGAATACGTGAAATCTACGTGTGAAGTTCTGTTTGCTTCTGCTTGTGCGAATTCAGATACATCAAACCAAGTGTACCCATCTCTTTCGTCTTCTACTATCATATTGTGAAGTATTATACATGCTCTCATAATCTTTCCAATTTTTACTTTATCCCAAATAAGAGTTGGATTTTTTACAATGGCAAATCGTGCTTGCAAGACTCCAAAAGCACGTTCGACATCTTTTCGGACAGCTTCTTGATATGTAGCAAATAAGGATGCTTTCGGACTTTGTGGAATTGGAATAGATTGGATGAAAGTTGCCCATTTAGGATAAATACCATCTGTGAGATAGTAAGCCAAATGATACTCATGTCCGTTGACGAAATAATTCACCTTAGGAGCTCGACCTTGTAATATATCATCAAAAACAGGTGAACGATCAAGAACATTGATATCGTTTAAGGTACCTGGAGGGCCAAAAAATGCATGCCATATCCAGAGATCGTGGGAAGCTACAGCCTCTAAAACGATTGTTGGTTTTCCAGAGCCACGAGTATATTGGCCTTTCCAAGCGGTGGGGCAATTCTTCCACTCCCAATGCATACAATCAATGCTTCCTATCATCCCCGGAAAACCGCGTGTCTCTCCAATATCGAGTAGTCGTTGAAGATCTTCTGTTGTGGGTCTTCTTAGATACTCATCTCCGAACAAATATATGATTCCTTCAACAAAATGTTCCAAACATAAAATCGCAGTGCTTTCACCAAGCCGGAGGTATTCGTCAACTGCATCAGTCGCACAACCATATGCCATCATACGAATGGCTGCTGTTGACTTTTGTAGTGCAGAGAGACCGAACCGTCCAGTAGCATCTTGTCTTTGTTGAAAGAATGGAAATTCATTGGAGAGTCGATCAACAATACGAATGAACAAGGGTTTGTTCATTCTAAAACGGCGTCAAAATATAGAAGGAGGGTATGTTGCACCTTCTTTGAAATAATCGTTCCATAAGCGGTAGTGTCCTTGTTCATGATCTCTTTCAATGTATGCTTATTTTTTCTTTGAATGTGTTGCTTCATGATGATCACCATAAATATTCAACAGATGCTCGAAAGTTTGATCGATAACTTGATCAAACTTTTCATCAATCATTTCGTTGAAAGAATTACGAGAAGAAGATGACATTTTTTGTAATAGTTTTGAGAAAGCTACCAAATGAATTACTTTTGATTGTCAAAATTATTTGAGAGAAATGTAGCAAAAAAAGAGTGTAAAAATCTATGTACAAACCATTGTGACTTATATAGGAAATTATGAAAGACTCGACATCTAAAATTTGTGGTGTAAAATCATTCACATCTTCCTTTCACGTGTATTTGTTATCTTCTCTAGACTTGCCATCTTCCTTTCACGTGTATTTGTCTTTTTCTTCAACTTCCCATCTTCTTTTCACGGGTATTTGTCTTCAACTTCCCAACTATTTGATTGTATTTTGGATTCATTCCGATTTTGGATTCATTCTTGTATTGCTGTTACAAATATCAGAATAGATGAGTTTTGTGGTAATATATTTTCTGAAATTTATTGCCTATAACAAGCAATTAAACTCTGAAAATTTAAACCTTTTGCCTCCGCATTGCCTTCATATAAACATTCGGTTTTCGAGTTTTGCTTTATTAGCGAGTAGAAGATTTAATAACAATGTTTCCCCTTACCTCTTGAAGGGTAATCATCTACTAATATCAAAAAAGGGTAATCATCATTTCTACAAACAGATAAGCTCAGAGAGAAGCTTTTTTTGTTGTTGTTGTTGGAATAACTGAGAAATGTGTTTGAGCAAAAGAGAATGATGATCAGTTTTCACGGGATAGAGCAAGAAGCACAGTAGCGGCTGAGATCTGCACTTTGAGATCAGCAATATCAATATCGTGCCCGCCTTCTACGAGTCCCCAAAAGTCCTTTGAGATTTGCACTTTGAGATCAGCAAAAGGTGTAAATGTTAGCAAGTGAGTGACAAAATCCTTAATAACTAACAAGAACATCATACAAGATCATACAAGAGGATAGATAAGATACCGACATACAAGAACATAACCTCAAAAACCAACAACTGCGATAAACATACAACATATACTGCCGAATAACATAAAACATCATTATCAAGATAACTTCCAACTAATTAGCTTGACAACATGTCAGTAATTAGTTTGTTCTTTAAAGCCATTTCTATTTCATCTAGTGGCTCTGTCTTTGAAAGGAGGCTGTCAAGTAATTTATGCTTGCTAAGCTTCTCTTTCAAAGCAAAATCCTTTTGCTTAATCTCCCACATACTTTGAATCTCTTCCATAGTTGCACATTCCTTTTCCACAGTGGCTGTATTGGTCACATTCCTTTTAGCTTTGGCCTTTGAAGCTTTAACACCGGGTGGACGAGCCATAGCTTCATCAACTCCATGGCTTAGTGGGTTTGAGCTTGAAGACTGTGCAGAACCATCATCTAACTTTCTTCTTTTTCCCATTCCAATCTCTTTAATAGATGAAGAAGCACACCATTTCTGATCATGTCTGAGCTCTCTCCACGCATGCTCCAATGTGAACTTCTTCTTGGGATCATTGAAGTATATCGCGTTTGCCAGCTTCATAACATCATTATCATTCTGCCCGGATGCCTTCTGAGTTGTTGCAGCCTCATAGCATCCAACATACTTGCATACTATATCATTTATCTTACCCCACCTTTGCTTACAGTGACTTGCCTCTCTCTTTTTCACACAAGCCTCCTTCTGACTTGATGCAACATAAGCTGCAATGCGTTTCCAGAAGGCATCCGCTTTTTGCTCATTCCCAACTATTGGATCTTTGCTTGTGTTTAGCCACGCACTGATGAGTACAAGATCTTCTTTGGGTGACCACTTACTCCTTTTTGATCTACTCTCTTCAGGTGTGTCTTCCCCTTGACTTGGAGCATAAGAACATTGGGTACTATAAACAGGGACTCCGGATTCACCAAGTTCAATACTTGGTGAAATACTTTCATTAGGATTGGGTTCTTGTTGACTGTGTAAGAGATCCATGAAGCCTGAAGGGTGAGTAAATGGATCCATAGAATCCATATTCTAGTTTATGTGTGTGTTAAAAGGAGAAGGAAAGAGAGAATTGAAGAGGTTTCTGTGTGTGTTAAAAGGAAAGAGAGAATTGAAGAGTTATGGGATGTGTTAAGCTACCGAGGAAGGCTTTAATATAAAAGGTTAGGTTTACAGTCAAGCTTTACAACAATTAAGTTTATGGTTTCTGTGGTTAGCAATCAATGACTCAACTAAAGTCTTCACCTAAACCAAAACTACCAAGCATTGAACACTTTCACAAGGAACACAAAGCAGTCAATAAGTATGATGTAGACATTCTAAACTACATCTAACAAGCATTTATCAGATCACTGAGCAGAACCAAAACAGTAAAGGAGGGAAATTCACCTCTAAAAGGTCATAGTGGAGTTGTCTGCGTCCATGGTCTTCACTACCAAGCTTGATAACGTCTGCAGTTAAGAACAGTTAGAAGAAATACAGATCGAAGGAAAAGAAGATGAAAACTAATCAAAAGAAGAATTTTCAGAACAAGAATACTAAATTCAAACAAACAATTAAAAGAACCCGTAATATAATCCGTAAAAATGCAACAAAACACAAATTCAACACCAAAATAAAGATCCACCGACAACCCTAATTACTATTATGCCTTAGAACACCAACAAACACTAATAATTGTTTCAAATACCCCAAATTTGTTCAACAAAACTCGCTGATTTCTCGAAGGAAAATCTCGGATTTACTTACCCAAAGTCTCCGATTTGGTGATAGCGGCGGAGCTTCTTGCCTGAGGTCGCATGACTACATCTCCTCCGATTGGTCTGAATTGATCCAATATGAATGAAATCTCTCCGATTTCGCGAAAAAAAGAGTGAGAGAGAGATAGAAAATTTCGCGAAAGAAAGAGTGAGAGACATATAGAAACTCGAAAGAAAGAGTGAGAGACATATAGAGACTCGAAAGAAAGAGTGAGAAAGAGAGGAAACCGATAGAAAGAGTGAGAGAGAGACACGTCACATGCTCTTAACATTTGTTAAGGCTCCGTATAAAAACCTGTTTCTTCAAAATAAACTCATTTAATCATTTATTTTTAACCTATTTTATGCTAAGAACCCCATCTAAACACCCCCGTTGGAGCTGCTCTTAAAGGGTCCAAAACGAGAGTATTTAATTTTCTGTCGTATATTTGGAAGACGATAGTTCCCATGTTGTATGATGAACAAAGGACGAACCCTATATATTTAATTATTTCCTTGTGAAGATAAACTCTCTGTGAAACAGATTCCGCCACCTAATTTATCTTTCTTTCTTGTTTTTTCATGTGAACCAAAATAATTATAACTTCTTTGCCGTATAATATATATATTTTTTTTGCTGCTATCTTTCTGATTTGTTTGATAAAGCAAGGTGATATACATTTTCGTCCACCGAATCCCAATCTCTTCAACTCCAGTTCCCTTCCTTTCAAATTTTATCTCGAGATTTTATTTACACCATTTCCGGCAGTCATGTGTAGTACTTCCTGTAATTATCCTAAGGTTTGCCTCTATTTTTTTTTTCAAAAATATTAGTTAGGCCAACATAGTTATATAAATTCTATTTTTCACACTTTTTATCTGGGAATGCTAATTAGAACAAATAAAACTTATTTATTGCCTAGGCTAACACGGCTCAGTTTTGAAAAAAAACAAAAAAACTTTGTGAGTATAGGATTTTTATATACAGTTTAAAATGTAATATTAATTATTATTTTCTTATTGAAAGATAACTATATTCTATTTAAAAGTAAATATATTGATGTTAGAAAAAATGGTATATTGTTCGAAGAAAATGCTCAATTAAGAGATGTCGGAGATCCAATTAAATCATACAAAAAAAATTGATTTATCACGATATCGTACTATAATTGATTTATCACGATGCACTTGGAATCTGTACAAATGGTCCGATACTTTTCACCAACCCCATCCGAGAGCCTTCACCATTTACAAGAGATCCACGAAATTTGACGACTTTTTTTAAAACAAAAAGATCGTTTTTTTTTTGTTGCTCACATCTAAATATTTGCTATATAAACACAATTTTCCTTGAGACGTGATATACATTCAACGGCCAGTGATATATATATACACTCCCTCAGATTCCCTCCTCCTACACCCTCCAATCCATGGCGAAATACTAGAAAGACATCATCTTTCTGCGTTTTCTGAGTGCATCCCATTTTCAACTTCCCACCTTTTTCTTTCTATATCATGGAGCGCGCAAGGAGGCTTGCTTACACAGGGATCGTGAGACGTCTCGTTAACGACGCGAAACGATACCGTAACGTCGAAACCCCTCACGTTCCCTCGGTTGTTCCTCACGCTCCGGCGAGGTATCTCTCTTCTCTTTCCCCTTTTCTCTCGACCCGTGGATCCGTCAATCCGACGGCATTCGGCAATCTAGGGAGGCAGCAGCAGACGCGTCAGATCTCCGTCGAGGCTCTTAAACCCGGCGATACTTTCCCGCGTCGCCATAACTCGGCAACACCAGATGAGCAAACCCATATGGCCAAATACTGTGGCTTCGATCATATCGATTCCCTCATCGACGCTACCGTACCCAAATCCATCCGATTAGATTCGATGAAGTTCTCCAAATTCGACGGAGGGTTAACCGAGAGCCAGATGATTGAGCACATGGTTGATTTAGCTTCTAAGAACAAGGTTTTCAAATCGTTTATCGGCATGGGATACTACAACACACACGTCCCCACTGTGATTCTCCGCAACATCATGGAGAATCCGGCTTGGTACACTCAATACACTCCTTACCAAGCTGAGATCTCTCAGGGTCGTCTCGAATCGCTGCTCAATTTCCAGACGATGATCACCGACCTCACGGGGCTCCCCATGTCTAACGCATCGCTGCTAGACGAAGGAACCGCAGCTGCGGAGGCCATGGCCATGTGTAACAACATTCAAAAGGGTAAAAAGAAGACTTTTGTGATTGCTAGTAACTGTCACCCTCAGACGATTGATGTTTGCAAGACTAGAGCTGATGGGTTTGATCTCGAAGTCGTCACGGCTGAGCTCAAGGACATTGATTACAGCTCTGGTGATGTCTGTGGGGTTCTTGTTCAGTATCCTGGAACCGAAGGTGAAGTCTTGGACTATGCTGAGTTTGTCAAGAACGCTCATGCTAATGGTGTTAAGGTTGTGATGGCCACGGATTTGCTGGCTTTGACGATGTTGAAACCTCCTGGGGAATTTGGGGCTGATATTGTGGTTGGTTCCGCTCAGAGGTTTGGTGTTCCAATGGGTTACGGTGGTCCTCACGCTGCCTTCTTGGCTACTTCACAAGAGTATAAGAGAATGATGCCTGGGAGGATTATTGGTATCAGTGTTGATTCTTCGGGAAAGCAAGCTCTGCGTATGGCGATGCAGACTAGGGAACAGCATATTAGGAGGGACAAAGCCACTAGCAACATCTGTACTGCTCAAGTAATCACTTCTTACTTATCTATGTTGATTCATGTTAATGAAAATTTCATCTTTTTCTCTCTTTTATTTTTGCCATTTTGTATAATGTCTTTCCTTTTCTTGCAGGCATTGCTTGCCAACATGGCTGCCATGTATGCTGTTTACCATGGACCTGCAGGTCTAAAATCTATTGCCCAACGCGTTCATGGTCTTGCTGGCATATTTTCCTTAGGGTTGAAGAAGCTTGGGGTTGCAGAAGTCCAAGAACTTCCCTACTTTGACACTGTAAAAGTTAAGTGTTCGGATGCACATGCAATTGCTGATGCAGCTACCAAAAGTGAAATTAATCTGCGTGTTGTGGACTCAAACACTGTGAGTATCATTTGCTTTGACCTTGAAAGGTTCTTACTTGTAAGGGAGCATACAGATTTGAATATTTGGATATGATTACTTAACGTCTTTCAGATTACTGCTTCTTTTGACGAAACAACCACCTTGGATGATGTCGATAAACTTTTTAAAGTTTTTGCTTCTGGCAAGCCTGTGAGTGTTGTTCATTCTTCTTTTTGTTGTTTACTTATCAGGTCTGGGCTCCTTGCATGAAATTTGATTATCTCCAATCCACTTTCAGGTTCAATTCTCGGCTGAATCTCTTGCCCCTGAGGTTCAGAATTCCATTCCTTCTAGTCTAACAAGAGAGAGCTCTTATCTTACCCACCCAATCTTCAACATGTATTTTTCTCTCAGTTGAATCTTGAATGGTTTATTGCTAGTGGATTATCAGTATCTCATCTTTATTTCCTTTTCAACAATGTGATTAGGTACCACACAGAGCATGAGTTGCTCAGGTACATTCACAAGTTACAGTCTAAGGATCTCTCACTGTGCCACAGCATGATTCCGTTGGGATCTTGTACGATGAAGTTAAATGCAACAACTGAAATGATGCCAGTCACATGGCCAAGCTTCACTGACATTCACCCTTTTGCTCCTGTTGAACAAGCACAAGGTTATCAGGTGAGCCACTTTCTTGATTCATCTGAGGTTTGATCTAGAAAATTGAACAATGAAGCTGATTTCTTGTCGGCATTTGTGTAGGAAATGTTCAACAATTTGGGTGATCTCTTGTGTACAATCACTGGGTTTGACTCTTTCTCATTGCAACCTAATGCTGGTGCTGCTGGTGAGTATGCCGGGCTTATGGTTATCCGCGCATATCACATGGTAAAAGCTTATATCCTAAATTTTAATCTAAATAGTTTTATCTTAACAATTTCTTTTCAATTGTATAAACTGAAAATGAATAAATGAATGCATCATCCAGTCAAGAGGAGATCATCACAGAAATGTGTGTATCATACCTGTCTCTGCACATGGGACAAACCCTGCGAGCGCTGCTATGTGCGGGATGAAAATTATTACGGTTGGAACTGATGCTAAGGGAAATATCAACATCGAGGAGTTGAGAAAAGCTGCTGAAGCCAACAAAGACAACTTAGCCGCCCTCATGGTTACGTACCCTTCAACTCATGGAGTCTATGAAGAGGGTATCGACGAGATTTGCAACATAATACACGACAATGGAGGTCAAGTGTACATGGATGGTGCCAACATGAATGCACAGGTGAGATATCTAAATAAAACAGCAAACAGAGATCTCAGGTTTTGTCGAATTTGTAAGAGCATGGTGTTGGGCCCGTGTAGGTTGGTCTGACGAGCCCCGGTTTTATTGGAGCGGATGTGTGCCATCTCAATCTCCACAAGACCTTCTGTATTCCCCATGGAGGTGGTGGTCCTGGTATGGGTCCTATTGGTGTGAAGCAACATTTGGCACCATTTCTTCCTTCTCACCCCGTGGTTAGTCTTTGATCCTTCATCACTTTAATGTTTCTTGGTGATTGGTGATGAAATTCCTTTTCTCTGTTTCTTCCATTGCCATGTATAAAGATACCTACTGGTGGTATCCCACAACCCGAGAAGGCAACTCCGTTGGGTACAATTTCCGCTGCACCGTGGGGATCTGCACTTATCTTGCCGATATCTTACACTTACATTGCCATGATGGGATCTGGTGGACTAACTGATGCTTCAAAGATAGCAATTTTGAACGCCAATTACATGGCAAAGCGTCTAGAGGTACATTTACTTCTGTTTGCAATCAAGTAGTATTTGATAGAAGAGTAAGGAATGAAAGAGAGTCCGTTTTCTTGATTTGTTTCTACAGAAGCACTACCCAGTTCTTTTCCGTGGTGTTAACGGAACGGTAGCACACGAATTCATCATAGACTTGAGAGGCTTCAAGGTATTAAAAATGTTGTGAAATTTAACTTGAAGTAATGTTGAATCTCTGTCTCGGGATGCATATCATGAAACATTGTTTCTTTTTTTTAGAGCACTGCTGGAGTAGAACCAGAGGATGTGGCGAAACGGCTAATGGACTATGGATTCCACGGACCCACAATGTCTTGGCCTGTCCCTGGAACGCTTATGATCGAGCCGACCGAGAGTGAAAGCAAGGTATAATATGTATATGAAAATCTCTCATTCACACTCTTTCTCTATCAATGTATCAACTTGATGAACTAAGTAATAATCGTATGCAGGCGGAGTTAGACAGGTTCTGCGATGCTCTCATTTCGATCAGGGAAGAAATTGCACAGATTGAAAAAGGAAATGCAGATGTGCAGAACAACGTTCTCAAGGTAATTGAAAAACGAAACACTAATCTTATTCCTTGAGATTGCTCAGATTTAGACATTGGGGGTTGATTGTTTGTGTTGTCAGGGAGCTCCACATCCTCCATCGTTGCTAATGGCAGACACATGGAAAAAGCCGTATTCCCGAGAGTACGCTGCGTTCCCTGCCCCGTGGCTCCGCTCCTCCAAGTTCTGGCCAACCACAGGTATTATAAATCATCCAAAAGATAGATTGAGGCATTCAGTTTTATTCAGATAAGCTTTTTTGGTTTCCAAAATCTGATTTGTGACAAATGAATGAAATGTGGAACAGGGCGTGTGGACAATGTGTATGGAGACAGGAAACTGGTGTGCACTCTCCTCCCAGACGAAGAACAAGTCGCAGCTGCAGTATCAGCTTGATTTACATTAATGTGCTTGCTTTGTGTCCCTCTCTCTCTCTCTCTTTCTCTCTCCTCCATTCTCTTCTCTCTTACGTTCTGTCCATAGTGTTCTTATTATACATTTTCTCTCTCTTACTTCCATAGCTGTAACGTTTCCATTAAAATGTTTTGAATCACACCATCCTTCGTTTCCTTTTGTTAATTTAATTCGATACATATATATTCCACACATGAGTTAAAAAATACATATATGATGATTAAATCAAAACCAAAAAATAATTATTGTGTTATTGCTGATTCTGATAATATGAAAATCTAGGGGAATTCAATTAAATAAAAGTCAACCAGTCTTTTTCGGTTAAACTTGAATTGGCCAAAGCATTTTGGTTTTATGGAATATCACGTCGCATGATTATCCACATGGTGTGATTCCTCTAACCAGGAATTTTCATGCCGCAACTTTTGATCATATTTTGAAAGTTTAGATAACTAAATTTTCTTAGTATTCATTCTTATCTGCAATCATTATCCATGCCCCAATTCCATTTGTTGTTTATCCTTTCCAATTTTTCTCCAGAAGATATATCTGAATCGGTGGTTCATATGGCCATAGACGCAAGATAAATAGAAAAAAAATGCTTCATTCCTTTCAATGGAACAGTTTACAATGGGTGCATCAAATGATGGAATTTTTACTTACATCTAATAATCACCAACTAATTTGGGTAAAATACATAACAAAAAAAAAAAACCAGTTTTAGTACGTAAACCAAGCAGAAAAAGATTACCGATGTTCCATGGACACGGTTCTGCCTCAGTCTTCAACCTCAGTGTTGAATATAAAACTTGGGAATGCCGTCGTCACATCCCTTCAAATTCAAACCAGATATGTTGATGGTCACAAAGTAAAAATTATCTTAGATTGAAGAGTTTAATCTAACAAAGAGAGAAGATTCTGTACTTTAGGTAAGGAAGAGTCATATTCTTCAACAAGGTGGGATGCTTAAGCACATACACCTTCCATTCCTCCTTGCTAATTTTACCATCTTTGTCCGAATCTGCATCAGCAAATGTCTTGCAAAAACAAAGTAGAAGGGAAAAAAAAACTGAATTTACCGAATATGATTCATCATCACTAAGAGAAAGGATTCCAATTACACTCACTTTATCAATAATCATGGTCAGAAGTTCATCGGGCAGCATCATCTCAGATTCCATCAAAATAGCAGCCACCATTTGTTGCACCTTATATTAGCAGCTTAAACTTGTTATTAAGCTCAAAAGACAGTTGCAACTTGCAATGGCACATTATTTACCTCTTCTCTCTCAATAAATCCGGTTTGTCTTAGATCATAGAGCCTAAATGCAACTGCCACAGATTAGAAACATATGCTTGAGACTCATCCATGGGGTATATGATAAAGCTTTGCTATATATGACTAATAGGACACTGAATTTTGTTTCTATGATCCTTTTTTTATATTTATAATTGTTTCAATGATCCTTACAGTTGATCTTCTCCTCGATCGGTGCATAGGGATGAAAGACACTCAATGCATGGATGAATTCCTCAAACTCAATAACACCATTCTTCTTTTCATCGAACAAATCAAAAACCTGCAATATAATCATAACTTTCATCTCAACAAGTCCAAGAAACCATGAAAAGCTAATCTGTCTTCTCCGAAGAACACATTCACATTTACTCACCCTATCAAGAAAGAGGTTCTCACCAAATGGAGCTTGAAACAGGGCCAGTCGAAGCTCTTCCTACAAACCAGGAATATAGAAATTCTCACAATCATGTCATCAGAGGGAAATTTTAATGACAAGACTCATCAGCTCAAGAGCAAACTATATGCGTTGAAAGAGTTTACACATAGAAGCGTCAATCTATGGCAATTCATCAACCGGATCTCCTTCACTAGTATCGGAGAGATTTCCACACACACAAAAAAAAAAAAAAACTGACCTTGTGAATCAAGCCGTCATCAATAATCGAACAGCTAAGTTTCTTGAATAGCTCAGACAAAGCTTCAACTTCATTGACAGAAACTACAAATACATTCGAACCAAAGTTCAAATCTTTTGAGCTCCCAAACAGCGAAATTGTAAAACCCAATGATAAGAATTGGTCCAGAAATGTATACAATTTACTCACAAATAGGAAAGGAAATGAAATGAAATGAAAGAGAGAGAGAGAGGGAGAGAGAGAGAGAGAGAGAGAGAGAGAGAGAGAGAGAGAGAGAGAGAGAGAGAATGAAAACAAGAAAACCCACATTGAGATTCATGAGCTAGACGGGCCAGATCCGCGTGCTGACATGTCTGAGGAGATCGGCGGCGGCAATCGAAGCATTGTCCGACGGTGGAGAAGAGGAAATCAACAATGGCAAAGAAAGGTATGAAGACGGCGCAAATTTGCTCTCCAACTGTAAGAGAGCTTGATCTCTGTTTTACAAAAGGAAGACCCAACATTACCAATCCAAAACCAACAGAGAGAGAGAGAGAGAAGAAAGGAGAAATCAAATCAAATCAAAACGAATGGGTAATGTCTATCGGAGAAATTTACAGAGGAAACTTTCGGCCAGTCCATGACTCATTGATTAAACCATCCCTCCTCCTATTCTTCTTCGTCTTCGTCGACCTCGAAGATGGTGATCACAAGTTTCGAAAACGTACTGAGAGGTAAAGAACACAAAAGAGCCCTTTTGATTTTGCGCCAATTAGCTCATGCCTTCTTCAAATTTTCATTCGATCAAATTACGCAGATCCAGTAGTAGTTTTCATATTTATCCAATCAAATGTACAGTCCGTCGTCTCCTCCATGTGGGCCCCATTTTTTCTTGATCCACACTATTATGATTTGATTTAGAGAAAATTATTCTTTTTGGACCATAATTTATGTAATTAATACTTTTAGACTAAAAAGTTTAGAGAAGGTTTATTTTTTTCTGGACTAATAACTTATAATGGGAAAATCGCATTTTAAACATACATGCAAAATGTAGCACTTTAAATTTTGAGAAATTTGTACCAGCCTTTAAACATTTAAAGTAACAAAACTAACACATTAAACTTTCAATGTGGCAACTTTGTTCGCACTGTAACGGAACAGTAATGGTCCGTTACGGAATAGTTTGATTTACCGTTGATTTAACGAAAACGTATGATTATTTTATTATTTTTGAAATTACAAAAAAAAATTAAAATTAAAAACCATAAATTAAATGAAAAGAAACTTACCCGACAAAAAAAAAAAAAAAAAATCCTCAAATCGATTTGGGGATTTAGGATTTCACGTTTTACCCAAAAAAAACCAGAAACCCAGAAGAGTGAAAACCCAAAAAATTCAAACCATGTATGTGTTTGATTCATCGACATGGTGTAAAGAACTATTCATCACCAAATCCAATTTCAAAAAAAAAACCCTAAAATTGATATTTTTTCCAAAATTCTCTCTTCCTTCTTCCTCCGTCAATGGCGTCTGCGAAACCCACCGATCAGCTTAAACAGCTCAAAAACATCTTTGCTCGCTTCGACATGGACGGAGACGGAAGCCTCACACAGCTCGAGCTCGCCGCTCTCCTCCGCTCCCCCGGGATCAAACCTTGCGGCGATCAGATCTCTCTCCTCCTCAACCAAATCGACCGTCACGGTAACGGATCCGTTGAATTCGACGAGCTCGTCGTCGCGATTCTGCCATATCTCAACGAGGAGGTTCTCATTAAACAAGAGTAGCTCAGACGAACACAAATCCAATTACATGAGGCAAAGAAGCTGATGGATTCAGAGAAATAAAGTTCTGCGAGGAAGAAGACGCCAAGCACTGAGCTTATTTTCTCTTCCAGTTTTTTCTAGAAGCTTCCACTGCTACACAGATTGTTGTTTTCTCTTCTCAAACGAGGATCGAGATGTAATATCGATCTGTGTCGATGGTTGAATCAAAAAAATTCTGAAGATTTCGATCCCCCGTTCTTTTCTTATATGTACTTTTCTTATTTAATATTTTCAATATTGTTTTTTCAATATTTGATTAATTAATAAAAATGATTTTGATTAAAAAATAATTAAAATTATCCACATTTTAATAAATATAACCAGAGTTAATTATTCCGTAACGGAAGAGTGACGGTCCATTACGTTTGACGACGGCGCGAACAAATTTGCTAGATTAAATGTTTAATGTGTTAGTTTCGTTATCTTAAAAGTTTAAAATGATAATGCAAATCTCTTAATGTTTAAAATGCTGTCTTTTTAATCACCGTAGAAATTTGGTAGGCTTTTGTTTATCAGATGTCTGAAGAAGACATAAGTCACATAACCAAATAAACTGCGGAATATAAATATATATATTTTTCTTTGCTAATTAGGTCTTGTAATTGTGGTCGCTATAGGTTATGGACGCTATATGAAGTTATGAACTTTTGTTGATTCAATTTACAAATTTATTTTCTTTGATTTTCTAGATTTTAATATATTTTTTTCTGCTTTCTAGATTTTAATTATGTCCAGAAATTAAAGGGCACTAATGTTTAGAGCGTTTTTCTGTTTTATTTAAAAAACCTATAATTAACAACAAAGGTATTACTGAGAAGAAAAACAACAGAAAAAAAATCAAAAGAAATTATCATTGTGGTGACAATTTTATATTTGAGTTTTCCTTTTTACATTGTTTTCTCAAAATTTTCAGAGTATTGACGCTGGTATCTGAACGCAATAATAGAGCTAATTATGAGAATTCTGATAGTAACAATAGCAATAATTATATCCATGAAAATGATAATTTCATAGGATTGTCAAATTTCTTTACCAGTTATGAAACCTTCGAAACTAATGGCCGACCAACTTATTCGATGATCAATAATTAAAGAGCTAATTGACTAATTTAGCAACTAAGACATTACAACATTTTCACACACAAATTGAAAACCCAAAAGATGAAAAGGCTCAAATAAACTTTGGATGTTTGTGCGATTCAGAGAATACAAAGAGTAGATTCACTTGTTACAAACCTTGTAGTAAGAACAAACCCAAAACAATGCAAATATAATTACCGGTAGATTATAATGAATTGTGGCTGTAGGTATAAGAAAGACGAACATACCGAGTCTTTTCTGTCCACAAATAACCGTATAGCACCATCGCCTATCAAAAACTCTATAAATATTTATCCAGAAGGAAAATGATAGATGCACTTCTGGGTTTTGAAAATAAGCATTTAGGCTCAAATATCAATAATGAATCATATGACAGAAGACAATGAATAAATAGTTTTCAACTCATTAGTGACAAATGAATATTTTACATGGTCAAATGCGGTCGATAATTCTTCATTCGCCTGCTTTCCCAACTTGTACCTGATGGAATGTTTATCTGTTTTTTTTTTTTTGGATGAAATGTGAAATTTATTGAAGAAATTCGTTTAAAGTATTTACAGGAAAAAGACCGTACTAAGAAATGCAAAAACAAAAACAACAACTACCGAGAGTTATAATGAATTTTATTAAAAAGATCACGCATTTTCTGCACTTTGTCGTAGGTTTGTTGTAGCTGCAAACCAGTTCTGCATCAGGTCGTGAAGCCCCGGCTTCGCAAAGTAATCCAGAGACGAGATTCGATTCCGAATGAGCCTGTCAATATATCGAACAAGTCGTGAAGTAGTTTGATATCCTGTTTGGTGGATTCCGAATGTTTATCTGCTTGAGTTTTGCAGGACCCATCTGTGTACACTCTCTGGTCATCACGACCGTACCATATATTCAGCTCATTTTGGTTTCCTTTTAGACATTTGAAAGAAACAGGGTGTGAAGTTCTACTAAGTTCCTGGGTAATAGTAAAATCTTGCCAACCAAGAAAGCAATTTATTGCATTTGTTTGACTGTTTGTTTTGCTCCCTTTAATATATTTGACGTCTTTTTTTTCTTTGATAAACTTAATTACTTAACCTTGGAAGTTCCGGACCTTTGGTCCGTAATTTTTCCTCTGATGTTCGGAGTCAACCGTTGATAATACCACGTTTAATCGTAAATCACTCCTTCCAAATAGAGTTGAACTAGTGATATTGGAAACTCCCAAATACCACTAGACCACCAACCACTTGGTTTGTCGCCTTTTACGTACATTTGTTTTGCTCTTTAGGTTTGATTAGGCATATTATGGGCTTTCTTTTATGTAGAGACGATCAAGCAATAGAGAGAAATTTTGATAGGTCATTTGTGCTATCAGAACCAGACAATGGCATCAACACGAACAAGAAAATATATTTTTGTATTCGATCCACGAGTCAATTTTTAGCTTACGTTTTCCAAGGTTGCTACTGATCAGGAACCGGAGATTTTATTGTGTGCGAACCACAGACCAGTCTTCAGCCTTTTGCCTCACGAGACTGTCACTGTTCAGTCGAGTCAACTTGAGTCTTTCATGCTTTCTCTTCTCTTCCTTCATTTTGCTTGTACTTATCTTGGGGGCTCCAACCATTTTTAGTCAAAAAATCTATTTAATTTATTTTCTTCCTTTGCTTTTACTTCTAGTCTCATTTGGCTTGGTTTCTTCATGTATTGGTTTTATTCAAGTGGTGTCCAGAAAATTAAGAGCAGTTACCCAAAACATCATGATTCCTAAGTCAACGAACTTGTATTCTAAGCCAATGATAAGTTTCAAAAGAATATAGCATAATCCGAAACAATATTTGACTTGAGATCAAAAGCGTTCTAATTATGTAGTAGATTGATCTGCTGGTACTGGAGTCAATAAGCTCCATAACCAAGTACATTTTTTTCACCTTTTTTGGGTTTAATTACATTTTCACTTTATACTATGAGCTTTGTGAGTTCTTGTTGAGCGTTATTGTCCAAGCGGACCATAAATTTTAGGCTTTTAGCCCAATATTACATTTTCATTGGTACGTGACATTTCGTGATCTTATCATATTCTTTTGTTGTAATTTTTTTTTTGTCGGGCTAGCAAATGTTGACTTTTAAAATCATATTATAGGTGCATAATCTAGAGAGCCGTGCTTAGTGAAGGAAAGAATAAACATATCCTTACGAACCCACAACTTTATTACATAAAATTTGGGGATCCATATTTTTATTAACAAATTTTGGATGTGGTTTACTGGCGGACCCAGAAAATATTTTTACCCAGTGCAAATTTAATATTAAATATTCATTTTTAAATATATTAATATTAAAAGCTAAGTTATTTTGGGATAGATGAAACTATAAAACTATGGTTCCTAAACTAAAGAGATATAAGACTTTATTATTTTTTGTAGTTTAATTTAGTGAAAAAAACAATTAAAGAATCTATCGATATATGAATAAAAATAATTAAGAAAAATTAAGTCGAAAAAGAAGATGGTGAGTGCAAATTAAGATTTTGAACCAAAGTAACCGAAGTCAACTAAGAAGAAGTCATCAAAATAATCCAAAAATTACTTAACAATCCTATATAAAATAATTTATATCTAAACTTAACCGGGTCAATTGATCCTCCTACCCACAGCGTAGGTTCGCTACTGTCTACTAATAACAAATATTCTTCCTCCCTTGAGTCTATCCATATGCTCTTTTATCTTTTGTTTCACCACGTTGATATATATTTTTTTGTTATCATGTTCTTAATAACCAACTAATGTTCAAAAACAAAAATTACCAACTTATTCTTTTTTATATTCTTCTTCATCTTCTTTACTTTCATGCTCACTTTACAGCCCTAAAAAGAAATCCTAAATTAATTTTACATAAAAGACTTGATTTTAATATTATTTTCATAGAAAATTTGTATACTGATCACAAAGTAATTTTAACACTTATTTAGCATAGGTTTTCTTAGAAAAATCTTAAAATACCACAAAAAAAAGTTTTAGTTCGACACATCAAAAAAATTACAAAATACCATAAAATTTAGGTTTAGAAAGAATTCATAAAAATCAGTATAGGTTACTACATCATTTAAGACCCTTTTCCTAAATTTTTAGGATCCCTTCATAAACCAAAATTTTGTAGTATTTTTGACATTTTTAGTTATTGGTAGTAACTTAAAGAAAACTTATGGTATTTTGAAAATTATCCTAGTTTTTTGTTATAAAATAAAATTTCTAATATATATATATATATTTTTTTT
>PKMM01002857.1:596540-640896 GCA_002933915.1 Eutrema heterophyllum
TACATAAAACCAAAATTTATTTCCAGTTTTTTTCAATTAATATAATGGGATAAATAATTTGTCTTTAATAAACAACAATAAAGTATGTCCCTAGATCAATATCTCATAATATATAACTAGGAGTGGACCATAAATACTTGGCTTGTCTTTGACCCGTTATTTGTCTTATACCCGCTTTGAAAAACCATGAAGGCAATTAACAAGTAACATAACTGATATACTTGTAAATATGGTCAAGTAACAAGTAATTTAAAAATATTATACAGTTTGGTTCATTTTACTCGTTTTATTTTTATTACATGTATATATATATATATATTGTTTCAATTTTAAAAATATATATTCAAAAATTAGCTTATAGATTTAAATTAAACTTTAAACGAATAAAGAATAAGATAATCTGCAACGACTTGTAAGCAATTTACAAGTAATCGATAAGTAACTCGTGAGTAGCAATAATAGAACAAGACCATTAATCCGTAAGTAGATAATGACTGATATCCATCTTTAACAAAGTGTTCAGATTTTATTAACAATGTAAGTAAGAACAAGTAGGAAATATACCTAAAACCATGGTGTCCACCCTCACACTTAGTCACCTAATTTACTTTGTTATTAATCCATCTCGTCATAGGACACGTTTTGAGAAATCATGTGATTCCCATTTAAATTTAATTGGTAATCAATAGAGATGTCCATATTCTTTATATAATAGTGTTGAATATTTTTTACTTATGTTTTGAAATATAGGATGTTTTGAGTAAAAACATAAAGATTAAAAAAATTATTGTTCTTTAGAATAGATTTATTTAATTTAAATTTAAAACAATTTAATCAATCATGAAAAAAAGGGCATAATATAAATAGTCATAAACCATTAAATATAATTAAAATTTACATTGAATTATTAAAACACATTATATTTCGAAACAAACTAAAAATTTTAAAACACCTTATATTGTAAAAGAGAGGGAGTATAATATTCTAAGATGAGTTGGAACAATTCGGTGAGAATTTTCCGTCGAATTATAATAAAGGGTGTGACTTGTGTTTTAATAGAGTAAGTAAGAAAAGAAAAAAATAGAGTAAGTAAGAAGAGGAAAAGAAAAAATTGAAAAGAGAAAAGTTAGAATTGGAGGAAAATTGTTCCCAAATGTATTGGATAGAGTAATAATTTATTCTGTTTTCCTTTTTAAATTTATTTTTTTAGCAGAAATGTGTATTCTTGTTTTTTATTTGTTAGGGAGAAAACAAGAGGAATTTAGACTAATTAGTTTTCTGCTAGTTTTTTTCCTCTAACTATTACAAGCAGAATAATTGTTACATTATTCTAACTATTACACCCAGAATAATTGTTACATTATTCTTATTGTTACATTAGACCTGTAAGGCTGTAAACCTAACCAAGTTTTGAATAAGAAGAGCATAATTTCAGATGTGCATATCTATCATAGTCTACGACTAATAGGGTTAATCATTATTAACCAGTATAATAAGACGTTACATATAACGACACATTGAACCAAAAAAAAAAAAAGATTTGATAAGAAAGGAACAATCAAAGAAAAGGCCAAACTTGATTGATAATTTGTAAAGGTTACGTAAAACTTAAATATATATATATATACGTAAAATGGATATGTGATTTGATGGCACAACACAAAAGACACGAGTGGTGAGAAAAGAAAGAAGAAAAAGCAATAACCCAAATGGATCACACATCTCATCAATTCTCCTTAAATGGCTAAAAAAGATCTCACCTCTCTTTACTTTTTTCCCTCTTTCTGATTTGTGATAATTGAAACCAGCACAAGAATACAAAACCAATTTTCTTTATTATTATAATCGAAATTTATATTATGTACTTTCTTTTTTGTCTATACATATATATAGGGACATGCAAATAGTAAAATGTAGGGTCTCTGCCCTAATTTAAAGCCTGCCAACAGATATGAGTGCACTTCTCTGTAGTAAACAGTAAGACATCGGTCTTCCTCATGTCTTTGGATTTTCTTTTTTGGATTTGGTTTCAACTTTCAACCATATATTTCTTCTCGAGATAAATAGATGAGATTCATCTCTCTCTATGATCAACATTTCTAAAACAGAGAAAATTATAATAAGAAAAAAAATGTAAGATTTGATTCTGGTTTTATTATTTTCAATTTGTTTTTGGTCGGAAGATCTAAAAAAATATATGAAATTGGATTCATGTCATAAAGAGAGGGACCTCCGTACGTGATTTGGCCCTCTTTCATTTCCACTTCTGTCTTGAATTAAAATTACTTTTTTCCCTGAAAAATAGTTTATTATGTTGCTATTTGTTTGTCTAGTGCTCTGAATCTTTAAGTGAGGCAGATGATGATGATTCTGGCTTTCTTCATGAAATTGTATTAAAGTAAGGAGAAAATCAAGACTTTTCAAATTGTTCGCGTTCATGCAAAAAAGACTTTTCTCTTTTCCAGTTTTGTTGTGTCATTTTTTTTCTTTATTTTATATATAATAATTTTATTGCTGATTTCTCCTTTTTGGCTCTCTTTAGGAACATAGAGAAGCTGCGGAGTGAAAGTACAGTGTTCTTTCACGGAGAAAGAAGAGAAAACAAACACTTTCTTCTTCTTCAGTTTTAACACACATTTTGGAAATTTTAATGTAAAAATTCTGTTTGGAACGTTTTGCCCTCTGAGATCTTCCCAAAGGTTCTATCAGAAGAAGAAGGATAAAGGCAAGTTCAACACTTTTTTTATGTTCTATGGACATTTGTAGTAATCTAATGCTTTCTTTTTTTGTTTAACTAGTTTACTGTTTTCACAGATATCTTTGAATTATTACTGGCCTGTGTATCATTGAGCCTACTTACTGCTTCATTAATTCATGCTTCAGTTCACATTTACCTATACGTTTAAAAATTACATAATGAGATATTTAATGACATGAGTCTTACATTGAAGTTCTCTGTCTCTTGCAGCATTTTTAAATTTAGTACTATTCTTTAAAGATTTAGTTTCTGAGATCTTCTGAAAATCCTTTGTCTGAGTCTTAAATACTTCACTTCTTGTTAATGCAGCTTCATTAGAAACCCAATGGACAACGACAACACTTATAGTTCTCTGGATAATGTCATGACTAACCAAAATCCCCTTCTCATGGATTTGATACCTTCAAGAGAAGATTCCACTTCGTTTTCAACAATGCTTCCATGGAATTCCATCAGATCAGATCCTCTACAAATGGGTGGCTTTGATATCTTCAATTCTCTACTAGCTAACAAGTACTTATCATCTACTTCAAGATCTATCAATGTTCAAGAAACCCGCAACATCGAAAGCTTTGAGGTCATGGCTCCTCCTCCTCCTCCACTACATCCTTTGGATCATTTACGACCCTATGATGATTCCTCAAACAACATGTGGAGTTTTGGAGAAAATAGCGAATTTCAAGCATATTCATGTGTAGAAGGTGTTGTTGGTCCAAGTGAACCAATAATGTCTACATTTGGTGAAGAAGATTTCCCGTTTCTGATTTCGAATAAAAGAAACGAGCTTTCGTTGAGTCTTGCCACAGATGTTTCTGATGAGTGCTCGGAGATAAGTCTTTGTGCTGCTACTAAATCTACTAGAATAGCCTCAGAGCAAGCTTCATGCAGCAGCAAAGACATTTCTAATAATGTCTCTCAAATTATCTTTGGCTCCAAGTACCTTCACTCTGTTCAAGAAATACTATCTCATTTCGCCGCATACTCGCTCGATGGCTTAGAGAATAATCCTCATCGTTATTCATCCCGAGGAACAGAGACAGGGGCTGCTAATTCAGCCTATACTTCATGTTTTGAGAATCTAACCGAGTTTCTTGATGGCGGTTTTAATAACTCGGAGGCAGGTTTCGGATCTACATCGCAAAGACGAGCATTAGAAGCAAAGAAAACCCATCTCTTGGATCTTCTTCAAATGGTATATATTCACATTTTTAAATAAGTAAGCAATGGTTTTGATTTGACGAAGCTTTTTGCGTTGATATTCTTCTTCAGGTGGATAATCGATATAGTCATTGCATAGACGAGATTCATACGGTTGTATCAGCGTTCCACGCAGCAACCGAGTTAGATCCGCAGTTACACACCCGATTTGCACTCCAGACCATCTCCTTCTTATACAAGAACCTGAGAGAGAGAATCAGCAAGAAGATACTTGTGATGGGATCGGTTTTAGAGAGAGGCAAAGAGAAGTCTCAAGAGAACTCAATGTTCCACCAGCATTGCCTTCTTCAGCAGCTGAAACGTAAGAACCATCAGATTTGGAGACCGCAACGAGGTTTGCCTGAGAAATCAGTATCGGTTCTACGGACTTGGATGTTCCAAAACTTTCTTCACCCGTAACAATCCTTTACTCTTTATTAAGCCTAACTTTATGATGACATTGTTAGCTAGAATTGTTAAGCAAGGTTTAGTTGGTGATATTGCTGTTTTCGCTTGATCGCAGTTACCCGAAAGATTCGGAAAAACATCTTCTTGCTATACGAAGTGGGTTGACTAGAAGTCAGGTAATGTCTCACTCGAACTTTCCTCTTTGTTTTGTTGTGCAATGCGCCATTTTGGTCTCAAAAATAGCAAATTTGGTATTCAAATGATTATAATTTGACATACAACTAGTGTTCTGAAAACCGGTCTAGATTGTTTTCAAATGAGATTAGGGATAGGGAAAATCACGTCTTAACCTTCCGTTACCAAATATGTCTTCCATACGGGAATGCATCTCCAACTGATACTAGATTTCAAATCTTGTTTTGAAATGAAACGAGACTAAGTTTTTCCATTTGGTTCAAAATTATTAAAAAAAAAATACCATCAAATACCACAAAAATAAATTTTACTTTCAACTATATAACTATTTTGGAAAAGTTCCGAAAAAAAACACAATTTAGGTGTATGAAGGTTCCTAAATCATTTAGAACATTCGTAAACCTAAATTTTGATGGTATTTTGGAAAATAAAATATAAAAAGTGGTATTTTTGAAATTTCCCAGTATTAAATATGGAAATCTTTAGAAGTAAAAATATAATTGATTTGATTCCATCTCGTTCCCATTTTTATTTAGAACCAAAACGTATTTGAGACATGATTATCTACTCGCATGAAGTCTCGTTCTCCTACCGTCACATTCCATTTCTCAAATTTCAAATGAGAATGAAATGAGACATAGAGTGTAACTCAAGTCCCAGGATGTTAGTCGCACGTATGATTTGTTACTCAAGTCCAAAGCGGGCAAGTGATAAAGTGTCTCTTGTTGCTTGTGTGTGATAAAAGGTATCAAACTGGTTTATAAATGCGCGGGTTAGGCTATGGAAGCCGATGATAGAAGAGATGTACGCCGAAATGAACAAGAGGAAGCTGAGTAATACTCACCTTCAAGGCAATGGAGGAAGTCTTAGAATGCCAAAGTCCGTTATGATGAGCCAAGAAAGGGAAAAATAAAAGGATTATTGTGTTACGACTTGTTTACGCAATCTCTACTACGATTGTCGACAAACCAAAGCAATTACTACTATGATTGTGTATGTTATAATTGTATATACAACTTCTTCTTATATCTCGACTAATTTCATATTGGTTTTTGGTATTTGAATCAATTATCATCGTCTAAAAATAAACTAGTTCATGAGAAATTATGAAAAACCAAGAAAACTATGTAGCCAAGAGATCAGGCCGTCACCGCCGTGAACACAAACCATTCGACCGTGAACAACTATCTAACATCTATGATGGTCTTTGATTGTTTCAAACGTTTATATGTGAAATAAACATTTTAAAAACAATATGGAGATTTCAAAACATTTTCAGTTCTTCTTAAATGATTCATACAACGTAGAAACTGTAAACGCAAACGTCAAATGCAAATAAAAAGATCCACTTTTACTTTCTTTTGCTAATAATATTTAAACAACTTTCTCGCTCTGTCGCAACCATAATATGCTTTTCAGTTTTCACGTAACTTTGAATCGCATTCACTATTATTTATGTAGGATATATTATTTCATCTTCTTTATCAAAATAGAAAAGATAGGAATTACTGACGTACTGATGAAGAAAGAAAAATCCAAAAACAGAAAATCAGTTAAAACGACATCGTATATTGGTTTGACTGATTGTCTTTGGTCAACTAACAAAAACGCAGCGTTTTATTATTTCTCGTGCGAACAACTAGAAAGTAGAACAGAAAAAAAAACACTCGGGAGATATCTCAGGAAAATCGACGGCGAATGGAGGAAGACAGAACGGTCGTGATCGGAGATGGAGCGTCTCGGTACGCGCTGAAACCGGCGCGTATAAACAGCGAGGACATACTCATCTGCGTCGATGTAGATGCGGAATCGACGGCGGAGATGAAGACAACGGGAACTAACGGAAGGCCTTTGATCAGGATGGAGTGCGTCAAGCAAGCCATTATTCTCTTCATTCGCAACAAGCTCTCCATCAATCCAGATCATCGCTTTGCTTTCGCTACTCTCTCCAAATCAGCCGCTTGGGTATTTGCTTTCTCTCCCGATTCTCTTTTGTAGTGTCGTAATTTTGGGGTTTCTTCGATTTCTGAGTATGCTCCTCAAATTTTGTTTTTTAGATGAAAAATTTGGAATTCGCGATGTTTATTGGAGATAAATTTTGCAATTTCATATCGAATCAGTTAGATATAATGGGAAACTATATAGTCATAGTCCTTGAAATTTTCAGCTGCTTTTGAGTTTATCTGTTCTTCTTCTTAGAGGATGGGATGCGAGGCAAATGGTGTAGCTTACCTTTGTTGCTTTTGTTGGTCTATAGGATAGTTGGATCAACTAAGACGATCTCTTCTTTCTATTTGGTTTTAGTTTTCTTAGCTTGGAACAGCATTTTGAACTTGGTATTGAAGTATCCTTGTATGGTTCATATCCATTCAGGGTTAGATTATTGGAGCATTAATAGTAAACGAAGCCTTAGTTTCTTCAGAAGTAGATTGTAGATTAGCGATAGTGGGAAAATATATTTTGAGTACTAAACATCATGCTTCTTTTTGTTGATTGGTCCTTCCATATCCAATCCTAGAATCCTCAACCTTAAGCTGGTTACTCCTCAGATGCATGTTCTGGTGAAGATCTGTTTCCTTAAACGTTCTTTGTATCTGATTGAAACTTGACACTCTTGTTACCTGATAATGGTGTTATTGTTTTGTTTGTCGCCTCTAAATAGGCAGATTGAATCGAATTTGATGCATAACATTAGCTCCACTACTGACTATTGTGAGGGAAAGAATCTCTATGTTTAGTTTATACTGCTGACTGTGTCATCTAAATTAAACCTTGAATGACTTTTCCATCTAGTGACTGTTCTGTGGGAAAGAAACTCAATGTTTAGATCCTCTCTACACTCGTCTCTCTGCTGAGCATGCCATCTAAATTAAACTTGAGGCCTCGTGTGTTTCAGCTTAAAAAGGATTTCACCAGCGATGCCGAATCTGCTGTTACTTCTCTAAGAGGACTGTCAGCTACTAAATCCTCTGGACGAGCGGATCTCACATTTCTGTTCCGGGCAGCGGCTCAGGAAGCGAAAAAATCCAGAGCACAAAACCGAATTTTGAGGGTGGTAAGTTAATTTTCAACAAAAAAAATAAAAATAAAAAAATCTCCTCCACATCCTGAAAAGGCTATTTTACTGATTTTATCCCCCTGCAGATTCTCATATACTGCAGGTCATCCGTGAGACCAACCCATGATTGGCCCATAAGCCAGAAGCTCTTCACTTTGGATGTTATGTACCTTCACGACAAACCGAGTCCTGATAATTGTCCCCAAGATGTGTATGACTCTCTTGTTGATGCTGTAGAACATGTTTCAGAGTATGAAGGTTACATCTTTGAGAGCGGTCAAGGGCTTGTGCGGTCTGTTTTCAAGCCCATGTCAATACTGTTATCGCATCCTCAGCAAAGATGTGCTCAAGATGATCTCGATTTCCCCAAGTCTCTTGCAAAGAAGGTGCCTGTGATTGAGGCAGCAAGTGCTGAAGATCATCACAATGGGAGAAATATTCAGACCATAAGCCAATGAGAACACTGTTTTTGTATCTTTAGCCATGACATTGTCTTAAGTTTGGCATGTCAAAACTCAAAGATCCATCATCAAGTAAGGAACACAAATGTCCAAATGAATATAAATGGCTTTAATTTTTTTAACAATAAGAGTAGGATGCCTAAATAGAGAGACTGAAACTACATATATTTAAATTTATTAATATTTAATGTAGTTTTTGTACCTAATCTGGTTTTTAAAAAATCACTAATTATCTTTGGACGGTTCCGAATATATGCAAGTTTGAAATTTTTAGTGGATTCCCAAGCTTTTGATGTCCGGGTGCATGAATTCAATTCAGATAGCTATCGAGGGCTTTACTGATATCGGTATGTGTTGAAACTATGTGTATTAACTAATGGGATTTTTTTTTTTGCTAAAATAATGGGATTTTGTATGCTGTCAAAAAGAACAAATAAGTTGTTTTACTATTAATACAGGACATTTTTTAAACAATGTTTTCAAAAATACCATTTATATGTATACTCTTTCAATTATATGTCTGATCTCGTCTAAATAATTGTTATTATTTGTTGACAAAATAAATTGTTATTATTTGTTTTGTTAAAGAAATAATTGAGTTACGTAACTCCTCTTATCTTTTATCTCGATAAGCATATAAGCAAACTCCTCATATGAATATATAGTATTAGATTGTGCACAAAGTACAACTACACGTCATTTATGCTTAATCATTGTTGATTTCTTTCTCTATTCATTTTTTTTACATTATTTATTTTGTCGCAAATAATTGAATCATACAGATATATATATAGTTCATGGAAATATGTGGTTGTGAGAAGTTGAGAACGATAAGCTTCGAAATATTATAAATCGTTTCGGGTGTTGCAAAGTCAACACATTAATCAAGTTGTTTGAAAAACAAATATATTTTACAAAAGTAATTATGTTATTCTGCCGTCTCATGTCAGTATAACAATATTAAAAACTTGATATAGGAAAATAAATCGTAAATGTGTTAATTCTATCAATTGTTACGATTGATTAGTATAATCAATACTATAAAAAACACTAGTGCCTCTCCATAGTTTGACACATCAATATTTTTGTATTTTTAGAAGATGACACGTTACAAAACTATTAAATTTGAAAAATCAATCAAAACAAAACATTAATACACATCAAATTTTTTAATACTATAAAAACACTAGTGCTTCTCCATAGTTTGACACATCAGCATTTTTGTGTTTTTAGAAGATAGACACATCAACAAAACTATTAAATTTGAAAAACCAATCAAAACAAAACATTAATACACATCAACTTACGCATCAATTTTTTTTGGGTAATTAACCACATAAGCTTTAATCAACCAATAATTTTGTATTTTTGTTCATAAAATTTAATGTATGAAATTTAATTCGATAAATCAACGTTTTAGTGGATACACTTCTTAAAAAAAAACGTCTAAGTGGATAAGCAAAAAAGTCAGATGGAAATGACAACTGTATTGAAACATTTAATTTGGATAGGTATACAATGGAGAAAAAATGTGCTAATATTAAAAAGTAATATACGTTAGTTCATTATCAATTCATATTGGTCAATAATAAGGAGTTTGCATGCATGTGGAATACACAATTATATAAAAATAACAAATTTGAATATTTGGGGATATGTTTTCGTATACCCTTTATAGTGGCAATAGGGATAGGGAACGCTTCTCATGAACGAGAAAAACGTTTGGTATTGTTTCCATGTTCAAATTTGGGTTGTAGGATTAGTAATCCAAACCAAAACCTTTCTGATGTCTTCGGTTTTGTACAAAAACCAATCCGGTCTGCTTGCAAGTTGAATACTACTTCGAATATTTGACTAATGTTTGATCCATAATGATTGTGTCACATCAACATTCTTCATCTTCTAAAATAATTCATATTCATTGTTTATATGATAATGCATTCTCTTTGCATTATCAACTCAACATTTTTGTGTTCGGACAAGTTGGCCTCACCAAAAAAATTAAAAATGAAAAGCCAATAAATTTACAAAACATTAATTACTTTTCAAAAGTACACCTCTAGCAAACTATTTACGTGCTTAAATTTGAGTACACCTCTAGCTAACTCAATCTCTAAGGTCGAAATTGATGTTACTCTTTCACATTCCAAAAAGGTTTGAAGAATTAGCTCCATTTGTGTTCATAGAAGAATTAAAACACGTTGACATACAATGCTTGTGATCCAACCAGTGGGGCTACTGTATTTACTTGATAACAGTCGACATATATTATGTTTCCTAAATCTGATTGGATTCCACGTATTACCATTCGTCTGAGCAGCTGGGATGCATATGATATTGGAATAGTATGCTATCTTTTTGACATGTATACATTTTCTTAGCAGAAAGCCAAGCTACTAATTTGACTAAAACCACTTTGAATTGACAGTTTTGACAACAGAAAGCAACCTGTGAAAATGTTGTTTTAGGCATCTCTATGTTTTTTATGGAAGCTTAAAAGTTTGCGATGAAATTTTGTATCATAACAAAGATCTATCAAATGATCTTAGATTCTGACTGTTTTTAAATTTTAACCTCTCATTGCCAAATGCAGTTACCAAATGAAGGGAGAACAAATGAGTATGAAAGGCAAATATATCAAGCTCTAAATCAAAGCCCGAAATTGGTGATCACGTGACTATACCATGTAGTTTTGATAGTTTGGACCTTGAAGATATAATTTTCATAATCTCTAAAAGACAAGAGAAAAAGGAGATCTTGATATAAGAAAAATTTGCATTGTAATTAAGTTCTTCGACGAAAGATAGAAGAGGCTAGCATTGAGTTGAGCGAGTTGTTGGAAGCATGAGAATCTTCTTCATGTTCTGTTTTGGTAGTGGGTTTTTGGCTGCTTAAAACTATGCTAAAATACAAGAACACGTTAACGAAATTTGATAATTTAGCTTACTGTTAGTCCTATATTATGGTCTGGGGAAAAACGTAACTAACGAAAATTTAGTACAATGCTAACCCTAGCCAAAATCCTCATTTGGAGATAAAGGCAAATCTCCAAAAATATGTAATATTTTCTTTTTCTTCTACTAAGAATAAGGAATATTCACATAGTTGCAATATCCTCTCCAATATGCGTTCATCTCAGCTACCCCTCTTGGCACGTCCATGTCAGCTTCTAAGCCCAATCCAGCCCACGAATTCTGCTCCTCGTCATTAGTTGCCTAGCAGTACTCATTTGTATCACTTCGTGAGCTATTTCAACTGGTACAAAGACTGACTCAAAATGTGCATTTTCAGTTTGTATCATTATGGTTCTTGAAAATCGTAACTAAATTTATTCTCTTATAGAACCATGAATCATACAAATGTTGGCTTGATCATGAGTTCGGACTCAGAGTGTATGTTCATGAAATAAATGCGATGCTAATTTTATACTCCATTCGTTTCATATTAGTTGTCGTTCTAGATTGTTTTACGTAGATTAAGAAAACAATTCAATTTTCTGTTTTATCCCTCATTAATGTATTATATACTATGATCACACTAATTAATCAGCTAAAGGAGTAAGGATAAAAATAGAAATATTATCAAACATTTGCATTGAAATTCTAAAACGACAACTAATATGAAACAAAATTTAAGCTTTAAAACGACAACTAATATGAAACGGATGGAGTATACACTACTATGGTGGATGAATTAGTTGTTAAGACAAGATCATTAATTTGCAGCAAAAGTAACATGTCATCCAAGAGAAATTATGCCTTTTCGATGTAGCATTTAATAGAAGATAATATCCTATTTCATCTAATTTTATTGTTTCCAAAGTTTTTTTTTAATGTGTCGTCTTTGTCTCTTGACATAAGGTTGGCCACAACATTTTCTCTTGAAGACATGCAGTTAATATTTTATAATTCTCAAGCACCACCACCGGGTTTTAGAGTTTCTCTGCAAAAAACGATCACAATATGCAGTTAATGAAGGGTGAAAAAGATATTTTTTAAAAAGCTCAAAAATATAAGAGAAGAAAATTTGCAACATAACAGAAAAAAGTATGAGATCTTAAATAAGAGATAATAACTAGAATAATCTTGTCATGTTGTGTAATGACTAGATTAACTTTGTCATACTTTCTTCTAACTAAACTAACCTCACAAAATTGGTAAAAGACATTCATGTACATATTTTCGATTTAATCACCAAAATGCCATTTTCATTTTTTTTATAACAAAAAACGAATTAAAATTATAAAATTAAAAAAAAAATCTAATTTTTTTCTCTCTCAAAACACTTCTCTCTCTTTCTCTCTTATTCTTCTCCTTATCTCTCTCTCTCTTCTTCTTCTTCTTCTTCTTCTCTCCCTCACGACCATTGATTTCGGCGACGAGTAGGTCGTTCTTGAGGCGACTTGCGGAACTCTCTTTCTCTCTCTCTTCTTTTTCTTCTTCTTCTTCTCTCCCTCACGGCCATTGATTCCGACATCGTTTGGTCGTTCTTGAGGCGACGTGCGGAGGGGCGACGCGAGTTCGCGGTGAAAGGAGAAAAAACCCTTGTGTTTTGGTTGATATGCGGTTTCATGAGGTATGCACACCACTTGTTCGACAAAATTCTGCTAATAGTGGTAGACTTGTTTAAAACGTTATGGTAGACTTGTTTAAAATGTTATGGTAGACTTGTTTAAAACGTTATGATAGACTTGTTTAAAACGTTCTGGTAGACTTGTTTAAAACGTTCTGGTAGACTTGTTTAAAACGTTCTTAACCTCTCGTCTTCTCCGGCGAGATATACTCCGACTCCGGCGTTCCAGCCTCACGGCCAATGATTACGGCGACGAGTAGGTAAGGAACTTTTCTTTTTCTCATGTGTTTTTTCATCTTCTACGGCGAGTTCCTTCCGAGGGCGACGAGATCCGGCGTCGTTTTGTCGTTCTTAAGGCGACGTGCGGAGGGGCGACGTGAGTTCCCGGTGAAAGGAGAGAAAACCCTCGTTTTTTGGTTGATATGCGGCTTCATGAGGTATGCACACCACTTGTTCGACGAAATTCCGCTAATAGTGGTAGACTTATTTAATACGTAGTGGTAGACTTGTTTAAAACGTTATTGTAGACTTATTTAATCCATTCTGATAGACTTGTTTAAAACGTTCTTGTAGACTTGTTTAAAACGTTCTTGTAGACTTGTTTAAAACGTTCTGGTAGACTTGTTTAATCCATTATGGTAGACTTGTTTCATCCAAATCCATCAACGAAGTTAGTCCATAGTCGCCGCCGTCGGCCAACTCTCCTATAAAGTCAGTACCGGTGAACCTCTTTCTCGCCTGGCCACCAGATCTGCTAAGGGTGAGAAGAAGGTTCACCACCATTATGGTAGACTTGTTTAAAACGTTATGATAGACTTGTTTAAAACGTTATGGTAGACTTGTTTAAAACGTTCTGGTAGACTTGTTTAAAACGTCCTGGTAGACTTGTTTAAAACGTTCTGGTAGACTTGTTTAAAACGTTCTGGTAGACTTGTTTAAAACGTTCTGGTAGACTTGTTTAATCCGTTCTGGTAGACTTGTTTAATCCGTTATGGAATGACGAATGAGTTATTTTCAATTGAAGGTGTTAAATTGATGGTATCTCCGACAGGTTCTTGGGCTTCGCGACGGCGACCGAGTCTCTGACAACATTTCTGTCTTCGATTCATAGTATTCTTCTACGAGTATAATTAATGGGAGATTTGGATTTGGTAGATTTGTTTTTGAAATGATGGTAGATTTGTTTTTGAATTGGTGATTGTAAGACAGTCCACGATGATTTTCAAAGGTGCTTGACGAAATCAGTCACTTTATTTAGTTTAATATTTGCTTAGTATGTATAACCAAAATTAGTGAGATTTAAAACAAAAACACATGAACCACATACACTATAAGAAAACAGATCGATAACGACGTCCATAAATGTCACTAAGTCGTCGTTAAATGCTTGTAACGACAACAAAACAACATAACGACTAAACGTCGTTAATCGCGTGACGTAAAATATATCCGTCGTTTATATGTCGTTACATTACGACGATGTAAAATATGTCGTTTCGTCGTCGTTAGTTAACAACGACTCGCCTTGTCAATTAACGACACAACATCGATGTTTCCTAAAACGATGGTAATTAACAACACCTGCTACGCCGTTATTTAGCGAAATCTTCAAATATTGTTAAATAATGGCGTATGTCACGTGTTGTTAATTAACAACGTTTTGTAAAGTGTTGTTAATTAACGACGTCTTTAAAATATTGCTAATGAATGACGCTTTTAAATGCCGTTAATTAAAGGCGACATCATATGTAACTATTTAATGACAAATGTGTGTATTGTTAATTAGCGACGTCAAATATATGTCGTTAATTAACGACGTTGTGTATGTTGTTAATTAACAAACATGCATAAGTGTTGTTATATAACAACTTCTTTGGCGTCATATCTTGATCAATTTAACATCATATAAATATTAGTTTTTTTAAAAATTTCAAAATCAATTTAAAATTTAAAATTTAGTAATTAAAAATAGAAAATTATACACTAAAAATTAATTAAAAAGATAATTAATATTAAAAATGTTTTATATATAGCTAGTAAACCACAAAATAAAATAAGAGAAATCTAAAACTACATCCGGTTTTGCGCGAACCGCTCTTCAAACACTTTGAACCGCGCTTCGTTCTCCGCCTTCATTGCCGCTATCTGCGCCTCAAAATCCATTTTTTGTTGTGTCATAATCTCCTTGGTCGCATGAAGCTCTTCCTGAGTCGATTGGAGCTATGTCTAAAGAGTCGTAATCACATGGCTTGAAGTGAACGATGAGGAGGTTGCAATACCATCTAAGGCCGAACCCATACCATACCGACGTCCCTTCTTAATCGGAACTGTCTATAAAACAAAAGAAATCAGATCAAAATAATATAAATATATATAAAGTTATTAGAATAATATAGTTATATTAAAAATTAAACAAAATTAGTACCGCTTTGAATAAATCATCAATCTCGGCTTTCGTAAGCTCCTGAGGTTGAATTGTCTCAGACCCATCCTCGCATACTGACCTCTGAGATAACTGTTCATCGGCCTTCTTCTTGACTTCTTCTATAATCTGAATAGTCCTTGGATCAATGACAACACCGTCAGACTTCCTCTTGTGTGTGTCCTCGAGGAGCTCGAAGTCTGTAGGAAACTCGCCAGTTTCAGCGAGCTGAAACGTTAAATTTATCATAGTTTTATAATAATTAATGTTTTGATATATGTAAACAATTATTTAAAAAAGTTTTACCATCTCATGTTTGCGTCGAATAAAAGACTTCTGACCCGTGCAATGTACAGGTGGTCCTCCATAGCCTACATAGCTATTCCTAGCCTTTGAGTTCCTCTCACTTATGGTTATGTGTTCGGGAGACTCCCAATGTTGAATGAATTTATCCCAAAGTGTACCCCCCATCCACTTCGGGTTTTTGTCTCGTCTTTACCAATATGAGACTAAATTTCGGAGTTGTTTAGCGGCCTGCTTCTTGAACTTTGCTCGAACAATCCTCGTGTGCACAATATCCCAATTAAAATGTTGCTACAACAATTATTCATAAACCATGTATATAAGTATATAACTGAAACTGAAATGAAAGTAAAATTAAATTATTATTTTTTAAATGAAAACTTACAGCAAACGCCTTAAACCATCGTTTTGTAACTTTTTCAGGAGTTTTGGTCCAATTGTAATATAAACCATTGAAATCTGCCTCTATGATCTCTCTTATATGTCCTGGAACCCTATGAGTCAAGTGGAACCTGCGAATTAAATTAATAATATAACATATTGAAATAGATTAAAACATATGTGCATCAAATATCTTTAATCATTACCATGCACCCTCGAGATCTTCTTCAAGGCTAGACGGCGGGACCAATTTGGTCATTTTCAGCCGTCCTGGGCTTTGAAGCAAGTCGTCAAGAGTCATTCGCGATAAAACATCATGAGATGACTGTGTCTCAGGAACTCCATCATCCGCGTCCGATGTAGTCACTGAAGGAGTAGCTGAGGAGGAAGGCGGGAGAGACTCTGTTGTAGAAGCAGTACCAGCACGAGAGCCTGCAACCGGTGAACGAGGCCCAACCATTGTCTGAGATGCACGAGAGGCTGCAACCGGTGCACGGGCACCCGTACCGGACATAGTAACTGGTGCTCCAGCCCCACTTTTCCGCTGAGCCATGTAATCTGTGACGGTATTCCTCTGAGTAGTCATGTATCTGTAAAATGGATGAATTAAATCATGAGATCTATACAGAATTGTCTTCTGTCCTAAACGTCAAAGCTAAATCAAAAGAAGAACAAAGTAAACAGAAAACATGTTCTCCCTTTCCAACTACCGCGTCCAAGACCCTCTCCACTGCCGTTGGTTCCATCGCCACCACCACCGCGTCCACCATCACGTCCAAGGCCGACTCCTCCACTTTTCTCGTTCCCATCACCGCCACATGTAATCTTCTCACTCTCTTCTATTGGAGCTAAGTACTAACAAGATCTAAAAGGCTCTATGCAGAAGAGACCAAACAAAACAAATAAAACTAGCTAGAAGACAAACAAAATAAAATACAGTGAGAATCTGATGATATTCACCTCGGAAGAAGAAGCCAAACCGGCAATTTTCACTGCTCGACGGAATAACCAGAGGAGAGAAGAAGAAGGTACTGAAAAATTAGGGATTTTTTTGGGGAAAGTTAGCGAAGGAAGGGAAAGTAGATAAGACTTTTTATTTTATGTATCGGGTTGTGCATATAATTTGAGATTAGATATTTCCAGAAACCCCCCAATATTTTGTGTTGAATTTCGTTTTTTTTGGCCAAAATATGAAGTGGGAATCCGAAAAAAAATTAGCGGGCGAAAAAAATTAGATTATGTTTTTAGGCCGTCGTTAATTAACGACATCATAGCGACACAAACTTTGGAAAAGTCGTTCATACGTTGTTAATTATGATTCAAATTGTTATAATTCAAATTTTGAAGATTTTGAAAGGAATATTTACATATTTTATACACTTTGACATGTAAATTAAGTATTGCATTGTCCAATACGTTAGTAATGATGTTAAGTACTAAAAATTGAATAGATGTGAAGATATACTATACAAGTTTTCTTATACTACTACTAATACTTTTAAAATGTAAAATTGAATGAGGTAGATGATTTCTTACTACTAGATTATAATATCATAATTAAGACTTTTAATCAATGAATCTGTCCAAAAACATTAGGATACGAGTAAATATATTCAATCCAAGGTATAGGGCAAACATTTGGGGTTTAGGGGTTTAAAAATGTCTTTAATATGTCGTTAATTAGCGTCGTGTTTGCGACATATTCCCGAACTTTGTCATTCATTAGCGACATCAATGCGACGACTAATACATATATGTTGTAACGATGTCGTTAAATGATTTGTGTTTTGTTTGTAAACGTATGAGGAGAAAATTGAGGTTTAGAGCTTTGCACAACCTGCGTCGCTCATGTGTCGTTAATTAGCGACATTAAAACGTATGACGAGAAATTTGAGGGTTATAGTTTCAAAATGTCTTTAATGTGTCGCTAATTTGCGACGTTTTAACGACATCGATGCGATAAAATTGAGGTTTAGAGTTTTGCACAGACTGCGTCACTCCTGTGTCATTAATTAGCGACAGTAGAACGTATGACGAGAAATTACAGAGTTATAGTTTCATAAATGTCTTTAATGTGTCGCTAATTTGCGACGTTTTAACGACATCGTGTGCGTTGTTAATATGATGTTAATTCGCCTTGGTGTATGAAGATATAATTTGCGAATAAATTATTCAAATAATTTTACACATTAATTATTCAGATTCAGAGGTGAATTCTTCTAATTCTTCTTCTTCGGAATCTGCCCAAATATCTTCGAATTATTCGGCATCAGCTAGAACTGTTTCTTCCATCGTTGGATCAATTGGAAGAATTTCTTGGATGATACCTTGTTGCATAGGGGGATCTTGCTCTAATACACCTTCTACTCTTCCTCTTGGATTGATTTTGATGACAGTTAACCATGGGTCGGTCTTCTTCTTCACACGAGGGTATGGAATGTAACACACTTGATCTGCTTGAGACGCGAGAATGAATGGGTCATACTTGCCATATCTGCGGGTGGAGTTAACATCAATAACTCCTAAATGGTTCTTTCGTGTCCCGCGTCTGAGAATAGGATCATACCACTCGCACCTAAAAAGAACGCACTTCAGATTAACAAGTCCAGGGTATGTTACTTCAATGATTTCTGTGAGAATGCCATAGAAGTCTGATGAGTCAACTCTAACGCTTATTCCGTAGTTGATAGTAGATTTGTTATGTGCCCCGTTAATTGTGCGAAATGCAAACCCACGCGTGAAATACATTGGAGAAGTTACAGTTTTCAGTTGCGGACCCTGTACCAACTCTTCAAACCACGTTGAAACTGTTCCACCATATCCTGATTCAACCTGCAAAAAAACTAGTATGAAAAATATGTGATATATAAGTTTGTATATTATGATCATGAATGTTTACACACATACATAGTATTTCAACCATCCAGCGAAATCAGTATCTTTTAGGTTGTCTAATTGGTCATCTGACAAATGCGGGTACGCCGCTCTAGCTTGCTCGACAAATAAACTAAAAGTAACTGATACTTCAAAGTATTAATATCAATTTATATGTAGTATTGGACTTATATATTAAATTCACTAACCTCTCGTATGGTAGAACGGCATCGCAATTCTTCAATATATATGTATAAGCGTGGTGGAGATCTTGCTCTGAGAACCATACGTCCTTCGTTTTACCGCTTAACCGTCCAATTTGCGCAAAAATGTCTGGGACGCCTGCAACATTATAAATTGGTTTCTCCCCTCCATCTTCGTAGCGTTTAGGACCCCTAGCTTTCGTTTGTACTTGAGGTGCAAAGTAGTAAGATGAGAAATGTGATGTTTCTTCATTTAAGCTCTGAGCGATGATGGATCCTTCTACTTTGCTTGGGTTTTTGGCCTTCCTTTTTAGTTGTAACATGAACCGTTTGAAGGGATATATCCAACGGTATTGTACAGGACCGCCAAGCGCTGCTTCCTGAGGAAGATGAACCGGAAGATGCTCCATAACATCAAAAAACGATGGAGGAAATTTTTTTCTCTAAATCACATAAAAGCACATGTATGTTGTCTTGCATTTGTTGTATTCCTTCTTCCCGAAGCGTTCGGGTGGACAAATCTCGGAAAAACGCTCCAATACCTAACATATTTTAATAATTTTAATCAATTTAATTATACATATACATTGAATATGAATTTAAGATAATAAATATATTTACAAGCTTTAGTTACCTGCAATCACTGCATGCACATTTTGTGGAAGGACCTCGGCAAATGCGAATGGGAGTAATCGCTCCATGAAGACATGACAATCATGACTCTTCATCCCAATGAATTTTTGACCTTTTGAATCAACACACCTAGAGAGATTGGAAGCGTATCCATCAGGGAATTTTACCTCATTAGCTATCCACTGAAATATCTCCTTCTTCGCATCTGCAGATAGCCTATAAATGGGAATCAGAGCCTTTCCATTGTCTGTAAGATGGAGCTCTGGCCGGCAGCAAAGGTGTGGGAGATCTAATCTTGATTTAAGATTATCTTTTGTTCTGCCTTTAACATTGAACAACGTATTCATTATATTATCAAAAACGTTTTTCTCGATGTGCATTACGTCAAGGTTATGCCTTAGAAGGTGATCTTTCCAATATGGTAAGTTCCAGAAGATACTCTTCTTATGCCAATGATGCAAGGACCCATATGCATCTCCTTCTGTATTTCCTTTACCCCTGCAATCTACGGTCTCTTTAACACCAAAAATTTTCATCTGCTCGAGCATATACTCGCCGTCTAACTCTGGAGGGGGATCAGATCTAACAACACTACCTTTCTTAAAAAAAGTTTTGCTTCTACGGTACGGATGTCTTTTCGGTAAAAATCGGCGATGACAATCAAACCAACTAGATTTTCGTCCGTTCTTCAATTGAAATGCGTTAGTACTTCCTTGACAATAAGGACAAGATAACCGCCCATGAGTGGTCCACCCTGATAACATCGCATAGGCAGGAAAATCACTTATGGTCCACATTAGTACTGCACGCATAAGAAAATTTTGCTGCTGGGATATATCGAACGCAATTACTCCATTAGACCACAACTCATTCAACTCATGTATTAGCGGCTGCAGAAAAATGTCTAGAGATCGACTTGGATGGTCTGGACCTGGAACTAGTATTGTCAAGAACAAAAATTCTCGTTTCATGCACAAACTAGGTGGGAGGTTGTATGGAGTTAAGATGACTGGCCATAACGAGTAGTTTCGACCCGATTTTCCAAATGGATTGAATCCATCTGTACATAAGCCGATGTAGACATTCCGCCGTTCGGAAGCAAACTCTGGATATATCTCTTGAAAGTGTTTCCAAGCTTCTGCATCAGATGGATGCGATATTTCTCCATCAGTATAGTGTTCTGCATGCCATCTCATTGGTGCCGCCGTGCGCTCTGATTGATATAATATTTTCAGCGTGTCAATTATCGGTAAATACCACATCCGCTTGTACAGAACTCTAATCCGTCCACTGATGGGATAAAATCTGGCTTTCTTACAAAAGCGACACTCTGACTGCTGTGCATCATCCTTCCAGAAAATCATACAATTATCAATGCAAACATCGATCATTTGGAAAGGTAAACCAAGTCCCGATACCATCTTTTGTACATCGTAGTACGTTGAAGGTGCTAGGTTGTATTCTGGCAAATATTCTTTAATTAGTTGCGCCCATGCATCAACGCAACCCTCCGCCATATTCCAATCTGTTTTAATGTTCATCATCATAGCTGACAATGATAATGGAGAGTGACCTTCTCTACACCCATCGTAGATTGGATGATTGGCAGCATCTAACATCTTATAAAACCCTTTCGCTTTTACGTTTGGTTGTTCTGCCAAATTTTCTACATTAACCGAGCTACGATATGCATCTGTCACCATATCAACATAATAATTCGCGTCATCTGTATATCCTTGATCGTAACCGCCAGCACTATAACTAGGTTCATTCTGATGACCTCCTACATGCTGACTAGTATTGCTACTTGGTGGATCAATAAAATCTTCCCCGTGTGAGAACCACACATAGTAATTAGGTGTAAAACCTGTACGATATAGATGTTTCCAAACATCTTGAACCGATATAAAATTTTTATTATTACATCGTACACATGGACAGAATAACATACCGCTTTCGACGCATCTCTCTTGATTAGTCGCAAAATTCATGAAATTTTGCAATCCCCACTTGAATTCTTCTGTCATCTCCATTGTCTCCGGATTAACTCATGAGTACATCCATTGACGCGATTGAAAAATATGTGACCCCGGAGCAGACATTGGCGAGTTTTGAGTTTTTTGTTTCTTTCTCCAAGCTTTAGAGTTCTTCATTTCATTTTATAGCCATTTTACAAAGTTAAGGACGCAATAGCGACGCCATAACGACGAAATAACAACATAAAGAATGACGTAAAGTTAAGGCTTAGTTAGGTGTAAACGTGCAAGTTGAGCCAAATTAATGACGCAAAGAATATCGTGAAAAGCTACAAACGTAGTTAACACGTCGTTAAAGAACGACCCTTTAGCGACATTACAATCTTAACGACAACAATAAGACAACTGTAAAATGTCGTTAATAATTTTGTATAAGCAAAATATAGTTAGGTGAAAATGTGTTTTGAGGTGATGTCGTTAAAAGTTACAACGCCTAGATACGTCGTTACTATATTGTTAAGTAACAACACCGTGGCAACGTCTCATTTTTGGCGTATTAATGACATTTTTGCTCTATGTCGTTGTTTTAACGACGCATTAACGACTCATGGGTTTCATATGTTGTCAATATGTCGTTACCGCGTCGCTAATTAACGACGTCTGTTCATGTCGTTAAGTTACGACATGTTAGCGGCGTTTTCGTAAATACCTCGTTAATGTGTTGCTAGGGTGTCGTTAATTAACGACATTCGTAAGCTGTCGCTAAAATATGTCGTTAATGGCCCTGCTTTCTTGTAGTGATATAGTTAGAACATATAAATTCTATGTGGTGTTTATTATCACAATACTTGAAAGTCAAACATACTACTTTCATACATAACATTAGCAATACCAATAGTTTGAAAGAAACGTAAACAATACATCACCAAAACACACGAAGTTTAGCAAAACATAAACAAGTCTTCATGTAACTTTAACTAAAAACACAATAAGTGTAGCAAAACCAAACACATAATTATGAAGTATACATCACCAAACACATAAACATAACCAAAGTTGATCACTTTTTAATGTCTAGTTACACGTTATTCTATATTATATATAGGGAAAATTCCATAAAAAATACCCCAACTTTATTCCGATAAGTTTTTTAATACCCGAACTATTTTTGTACTCAGTAAAGTATCCGAACTATTTTTTTGCCCATTTTAAATCTCCACCTGTGAACCGTGTGTTCATTTTACAACATCCCGTTCACATATGTATACGGAACTATACACGGTTTGAAACAATGTTTATATTTAATAAAAAATATTAATAAATAGATAAAATATTACATTAAATTTCCAAAAAATTCAAAATAATCTTAAGTTAAAAAACAAAAATCTTAAATTAATTTTACATAAAATATATTATATTTTGAATTTTGAATTTTTGAATAAAACATTTCTAAAAACTCAAAAATACAAAAATCCAAACAAATTTTCAACACAACACAAAAATAAAAAATTTCTAGAAACTCAAAAAATAAAAACAAATACATGAATAACACAACCCGGTTAAAAGAAAATTATAAATCTATGAACACAAATTTCTTAAGTGTTTTATGGTTTTGCTACAATTATTAGGCTTCGTTAGTTTCTACAAATAAATATTATTGGTTATTATTATTTTTGGTTGATCATATGTTTTACATTGTTGTTATATTTGTGTTCGGATTATTATCGATAACAAATTTAATAATCTAACTAATATGATTATCTGATAAAATCTCTTGTGCGGACTAAACACCTAGTATATATTTAAAAGAAAAGGTTAGACTCTCCACTTTGATGTTGTTTGATATTTGTTTTTTAACCATGATGTGTTATTCATGGATTTTTGAAATTTTATAAATTTTATAAATTTGTTTGGATTTTTGTATTTTTTGAGTTTTAGAAATTTTTAGTTCAAAAATTCAAAAGCTAAAATATAATATTTAAAATTTTAAAATTATTTTTTCTTAACTTTAGATTTTTTGGAAATTTTTCCGATTTTTTCGGAATTTGTTTTCAATTTTTGGGGATTTTTTATTTTTGTTTGAAAATTTAATATAATTTTTTATTATTTTATTAATATTTGAATAAGTCTACCGTCAATAAAAATGATCAATGTCAGATAAATCTACCAATTTCAGATAAATCTACCAATTTCATATAAATCTACCAACTTAAGATAAGTCTACCAATTTCGTGTATCCCAAAAGTTTATATAATCTACCGCCATTACCGATAAATCTACCGATTTACTATAAATTTGTCGTGTCGTAAAATAAATCTACCGTCATTACAAATCTAAGAACCTTTGTTTTGACATTTAATAAATCTATCGTCATTAAAAATAAATCTACCGTTTAAAGAATAAGTCTATCACGCCTTTAAAAGTCTACCGTCATTACAATAAATATACCGTCACCAAAAAATGAACCATCCGATGATAAGTCTACCACCATTACAAAGAAGTCTACTACGGAGGAGATAAATCTACCATCAAAGAAAATAANGATGAATTTTCAACGTCTAAGGTCAGATGTAACTCCAAAAATGTGTCAAACGATCCAGGTGTTAAATGGTGGCACTGTTAGATCACTCAAACACAAGTTAGGTGCAACAAAATATCAATGAAGCATAAATCCACAGGTCCAAAAGCATAAGAAAGCGCTGACAAAAGACACAAAAAAAAAACACAAAAGTCCAAACGAAAATAAAAAGAAAAGGGAAAAAGAAATAGCAAACTTGATGATCAGATAGAAAGAGGACTAATCCTCCTCAGTGGTGTCAGAATCATCGCCAACAGTGCCAGATGGACCGACGTCAGGAGGCGTGCGCGGTGAACGTGAAGAAACATGATGCTGAGGCGCCATGCAGCTGCAACTGGAAATGGCGGTCCAGATCGTCTGCAGACTTGCGACTACATATCGCTGAAAGGGATCCAGCTCCATCTCAGGTGGTGGAGGAAGAGAAAGCGCAGCAGCAGTACGTGTAGGCGTGCGGCGTGGTTGACCCCTAGTAGGGCTAGAAGCAGTTGGTCGTGCTCTAGTAGCGGAGCCTCGACGTCGAGTGACCGGTGCAGGCTCCATGTCAGTGGGATCAGGGGCGAAAAGCAACTGAGCAGGGTCACCGCCTATGTCTGTCAGATCGGTGTTGGGGAGCTGAAACAGATAGTCCCCAACAGAAGTGCTGAAAACCCAACGCCTGTGAGGCTTCAGCTAACGCAGGTGCTCCAAGTGCGCCTCGTCCATAAGCTTGCGGGAAGTGATGATCGAGCAACTAGTGGTGCTGATCCCTAGGTGCAGAAATATGGGCGTGAGAAGACTGCCCACCGTCTCGGTTTTCTGGAGACCTGCAGTCCTAGAAGCCTTGCCGCGTCCTGTAAAAGGCTTAACCTTCAGCGACTCCAAGTGGTGTGCGAAAACAGCACCTAAGTTGACCGCGAGGTCCATCTCAGGCCACTCGTAAGCCTCATCGTCAATAATGTCCCCAATCCCAATAGACAGAACAATCAGCTCAGCAACTCTCATCTTGTTTGGCTCCATCTTACACAACAAAGTGTTGCTCAATATCCTCACAAGACAGCGCAGGACAGGATGGCGCACATCCATCTGTGTAGTGGTCTTGCTGTCATAGACTCCATGCCCAAAATGAGACCAGAATGCCTCAATATCCAAGAACTTGCGAGGAAGCTCACACCTCGAGAAATCCCTGTTAAACCCGTAGATGTCGCAGAGCTCCTGAAAAGATATCCTGTATCGCACACCGCGAATCAGAAAAGTGAGAATACCCTGCTGCGCTGTCACTGGAGGCTCACCAGTGTAGTAGACGCGAACAGAGGCAAGGAATTGGCGAACCAAGTCAGGGTATAGGTCATATTGCCGCGTAGGCATCGTCCCCAATCCGATCTTTCGGATCAGTCCATCGAGCTCCCTGTCAAAACCCAGATGCCGCATAGTGTGCGTGTCCACAAACCGAGTGGGGCGCACATCAACCTCTTGCCATGCGTTGTAGAAGATCGAATCGTAATCGTCCCACTCCTGTGATATAGGCCAGTGGGTGCAAGCTCTGCTCTCCGTGATCTCCTTATTTGAACCTTCGTAATCATCCCTCAAACGTATCCTTGCCTTCTCACTAAGCTTAGGCCAAGGAAACTGCACTGTTGTGCGAGGAGGCAATGGGGTTGAAGGCGTAGGTGCCTCGGCTGGTGCGTCTCGTAAGTGTCTACCGAATACCACAGTGAAGTCTGTAGAATTCGCTGTCCGAACCTTGTAGCGGTTCTCGATGTGACAAGCAATAACTGTTCCCACTGTCCAAACCCCGTCTTCGAGCGTGCAACATGTATTATTTCTCAGGTGGGTTGGAGCTGGATGCGGTATCAGTGCGAGCTCTCTTCGCAGGTGCCATCTGCATCATCAACAAACACAAAACACAGCATAAGTCCAACATCTCTCTCAAACACAGCAATCTCGGCCAAAGGAAAGAGTGAGCATCGACCGATACCAATGGGGTATCGATCGATGCTCATACAAGTATCGAGCATCACGAAGAACACCAATCCGAAAATTCCAAAAGTGCAAACCAAGGGTAATTAAGCGCAATGCGGGGTTCAACTAGGCCTAGAACACACTAATCAAGTGATAATCATCCATCAAAACTAGTTCTAAAAGCCTAAAAGTCGAAAATCCAACCTTGTGTCACAGAATTGAAAAAGTGAAAATTCGTGTTTGATGATCGAGTGAAAGAGTGAGAGAATGTGAAAGAGCACGAAAATCCGAGTAGGATAGACACAAAAATTACTCAAATCCGTGGAGAAACGAAGATTTGGTGATTTGGTGAGAGTGTGTCAGTCGATGAAGGTTATGAGGAGGAAAGGAAAAACCGTAGGGTTTATAAGGAAACTTACATGGGCGGCGAAGTATCGATCGATACATGTTGGTGTCGATCGATACTAAGGGAATGGAATGATTTGCTCGCCACACGGAGGTCGGTCCGAAATGTGTACGTTTAATGACTGGTATCGACCGATGCCAAGTGGTGTCGATCGATACTGGACCTCCGAATCTGATTCACGTGACACAACAAAACACAAAACAAAAACTAGAAAAATAGAAAACACATATGTACAGACTCACCAGTGGGTTACCTCCCACCAAGCGCTTGTTTAACGTCACGAGCTTGACTTTGCTCAGGTGATTAGTCAGAGCGAGGTTGAGAACTCACTCCCATGCAAGTTCCACAGCTAGACACTTGCAGATTCAGAGTTCTACTCAGCATGCTCTCTATAACCTCTTTTCCTTTCTCTTTCATCTCCGGAGTAAGAATGATTCTAGCCTTGGAGAATGGTTTTGAGGTTCCTTTGCACTTAACCTTGTACTCAATCAAGTCCCCATCGCACTTCTGTGGGATTAAAGTCATAGAAGGAGCACCTTTTACTCCTTTGCTCTTTCCCTTCTTCTTTGCCTTAGCTGTTTTGACGTCTTTCTTGGTGATGCCAGACGGACTATCGAGAACGTTGATGACAGTTGGTACCTTAGAAGGTTCTTCCAAAGGATCAGTTACCAACGTCTCTCCTGTGACAACAGCGATGCTAGAGACATGCATGGTAGCTCCTCTAGTAGGAATGGCTTTGTAGTACACCTCCTTGTCAATGTATGAGAACGAGGCTCTCTTGTTGGGTGTGTCCATAATGGCACCAACCGTAGCCATAAACGGTCGTCCAAGAATCAGCTGCGTACTAGATGTTGCACTCATCTCCACAACATGAAAATCAGTAGGAACCAGACAACCTCCCACTTCAACCATCAAATCAGGGATCGTACCGTATGGAAGTGAGGTAATACAGTTCACGAATGTGAGAGATGTCTTGGGAGATCGAATATCAGCTTGCAATTTCTCTGCAATTGCCCTTGACATGACATTGACGCAAGCCCTCGAGTCAACAATAGACTCTTTTAATTTAACTCCAGAGAGAGAGCATGGAACTGAGAATATTCATGGGTCTTCCCTCTTAGTCAGCTGCTTCAATGGTGGTGGTGTGCCTCTTGCCTTGATGAAGAGTGCATGGATCTCTTCTAGAGTTTCTCTGAAATCTCGGAAGTGACTAAGCAAAGGTCGGTATTCCAAAGCTTCTTCAAAAGACATCGTATGGGGAATCCTCCTTACCATCTTCTCAAAACCAAGCAACTTCTCTGTAGAGATGGGACCTCTGAGGTGTCTAAGTGGTATAGGATATGACGCTTTAGGTTTGTAGATACGTTCCTCGACAATCTTGGGTGTTTTCACAGTTTCTGGCTTAGTCTGCGAGGGGTGTCGATCGATACTAGAATGGTATCGATCGATACAAGGCTTCTCTGTCGTCTCTTCAAATGTGGTGTCGATCGATACAGGTGTGGTGTCGATCGACACCCTTGGTTTGGAAACGTCCTTGGCAGATCCTTGGGCGGGTATCGACCGATGCTGGGTTGTATCGATCAATACTGGGGCGATTTCGGGAGCCTCATCGTCGTCATCGACAAGATTCTTTGCAGTTAGGCCAATTTTCACTCCTAGATCGACCTCTTCATCACTTCTTAAGGTGATCGCATTGACTTGTTCATTATGTGCATGTACCATCTTTCCCTTGACAGCTGCTGCAGTCTGAGCGACCTGAGTTTCCAGCCTCTTCTGATGAATGCTAAGAGCTTCGATTTTCCCATTCATATCTGTGTACATAGCATCCATCTTCCCATTAAAGTCTGCTGTCATCTTCTGCTGTCCCTCAAGAATCTGTTCAAACATAGATTCAACCTTGCTTTCAGGAGTTTTGGGTGGGTGAGGTGGGTATTGATACCTTTGACTTTGAAATCCAGCACCACCAATGTAGTTAACATCTTCCACTTCATCCTTATCAGCAAGATGAATAGCCTTCTTCGTCTTACCCATCAAGAGATTGTGCACTGAATCCAACTTAGCTTGACCTCAGAAATCTGCGATCCATCCAAATTCCTAGCATGCTTCTTCCGCTCAAAGTCTGCATTCTTGGTGCTATTGTTAGACGTCAAGTTCTCAATCAGCACATAAGCATCGTCTGGATACCTGGTGTTGAAATTACCATTACTCGCAGCATCCAAAGCCATCTGATACCTCCAATCAATCCCTCTGAAGAAGATACCCAGCAACTGAACCTTAGTGAACCCGTGATGTGGACAATCTCTCTGATATGATCTGAATCTGATCCAAGCGGCCTTAAACGCTTCAGTTGGTCCTTGAGAAAATTGGGAGATCTTGTTCCTGAGCTCTTCGGATCTCGCATCATCATAGAAATTATTGAGGAAGGCATTTTTAGTCTCTTCCCAAGTAGTCAGTGATCCAAGAGGTAATTGCTTCAGCCAGTAAGCTGCATCCCCACTAAGAGAGTATGGGAAAAGCTTACAGATGAGGTAATCGTTGGACACTCCATTGTACTTAATTCTAGTGACCAAATCCTCGAACCTCTCAATATGATCCATGGGGTGCTCATGAGGAAAACCATGAAAAGGGTGCTGACCCACAAGAGTGAAGTATGCAGGTTTCAGCTCAAAGTCATTCCTCTGGAAAGCAGGTGGACGAATCGCTGATCGATTGTGATAGAACTGATCAGGCATGTTATACTCTCCAATCGTCCTACCACGATCAACCACATTATTCCCAATATTCACAACAGCTGGAGGGACAATGATGTTTCCATCTCCATCAAGTCGTTGCCCCCTCTCATTGCACAATTGACTATCATGGTCTCTCAAAGTCCCAGCTTCATCACGAATCAATACCATTGGATTGTTCATCTCTGCTGGCGTCTTTGCTTTCTTGTTTGTGCGTTCCAAAAGTGCTAGTTGCTCGTTTGACAGATTAACTAGCAGAGTGTTCGTGTTCCTTCTGGTTTCACGAAGAGGCATGCAACCTGAAACACGAAAGTCAAGAACGTAAGTAACAAAAAAAACGTGACGGGTATCGATCGATACCACTAGGGTGTCGATCGATACTCGACGATTTAGACGAAATTCTTAGCTAAAATCTAATGGCGAAATTGAGTCCCCGGCAACGGCGCCAAATTTGATATGCTCAAATTAATACCCTATAAGTACTAAAGCAGTTGTTGTAGTATATGTAGGGGTCGAACACAAGAACTCAAGATATCACACAATAGATTATATAGACTCGAATTAAGCTAAACCAAACAATGTAATTAAATGCAATACTTAAATTAAAAGTGTTGTAAGTCAATTAAAAGAAAGATAGGCTCAGGGTATTTCTCAGGAATTCAATGAATGTAGATAAACTAACTAACATGATTCAGATTTAGCGCGGTTCTTGAACTCAAATCACTAAAGTATAGCTAACCAACTCTCGTTGCGAAAACTATCTAAGTCTAAATCCTAGAATTCCAAATCTCTTTGCGAATCCTAAAGTCTAAACCAGCTTTTAGTTCAAGTTTGATTTGTTNCTAAACCAAAAGATGTAATTAAATGCAAGTGCGTAAAGTAAACAAGTTGTGAATCAATGGGAAATAAGATAGGCTCAGGGTATTTCGCAGGAATTCAATGAATGCAGATAAACTAACTAACATGATTCAGATTTAGCGCGGTTCTTGAACTCAAGTCACTAAAGTATAGCTAACCAACTCGCGTTGCGAAAACTATCTAAGTCTAAATCCTAGAATTCCAATCTCTTTGCGAATCCTAAAGTCTAAACCAGCTTTTATTTCAAGTTTGATTTGTTCACAAAACAACTAAACCAAATCTCTTTGCGAATAGTTATTTTGCTCACCCTAAGTTCTATAAGGTAATTAATCGCACTCTCGTGCCTAACCAATTATCCTAAGATCTACGTTCTAGATTCGTCAACCTAGAATTAGCTATGAGAATAACCTATGGTGAAGAATTAATTCAGATGGTGAATCCTAATTAACTAATTAATCTAACATTCAGAGAAAACCCTTATGAGAACCCTGAACCTAACGGTGGATCTACTCAGACATGGAGAATGAAAACAACATGATTGAATAGATCATCAAAGAAATCAATAAGAAACAGGAGTTCAGAGTTGTCTCTCCAAAAACCAGAGTAAAATAAAGCTTAATCCAGTCCTCTAAGCCAAAGTGGCTCAAAAACCTAATTAATAACCTAAAACACGTTTTGGGGCTTATTGCAATTATTAAAGTCTTCTGGGCAATTTTGCAATTTTTCAACACTTCATAAAAGTCGCGACTTGTGTCTTGATGCAGTGAGTATCGACCGATACTAGGGTAGTATCGATCGATACTAAGGCTTCATATCGGGTACTCAGCTACACGAACTTCTATTTTGCTCCAAAATACTCCAAAAATCTCCAATATCTCTAATTATGCTCCAAACGTGCTAAAACCTGTAAAAGACTCTAAAACACTACAAAATAGTAGAAAGACTCTATAAAACGGATTTATATCATGGCTTAAAAGGGGTAAAAACCATGATATATCAATATATATATATATATATATATATATAAACAATCTTTCAAAAGTGTGGATTATACATGAAGAATCAATCTAAGAACCTCAAGAGAGAGTTCTTGGGTTGAGCACACACAAAGAATTGAAGAACACTTCTCTAATAATCATAAGCATACATAAATTTGGCTCCAAACCAGTTATTATAGAGTCTTGGTCGACAAAAGCAAAGAGAAAGTAGGTGGAATAGTTAAAAACACGTTTTTACACTGTTTTCGGATGCTGGTTTTCGTTTTGATACGTCTTCACTAAATCGGCCATAACTCTTTAACCACAGCTCCGAGTGACTTGAAATCACTTTGATTGGAAATCTAACTCAATTTCTTATACCTTTCATGAGGATTGCCAAAGCTAAATCCCAATGGAAACCCTTCATATGAGTCGATCTTTAAAGCGCTTCGGGTGGTTTCGGCCCAGAAAATGGTCGCAGTAGGGATCGGTCGATCCAGAGGGGGATCGATCGATCCAAAAACTTAGGCTCGATCAATCTGGCAGTGTTGGTCGATCTGGGAACTGCACGGCTTGGGGGATCGATCGATCCAAAAACTTAGGATCGATCGATATGGCTTGTTTCTCCACCTGCTTCTCTTGCTCGCCAGACTGGACTGTCATCACGGAAATTAGAATAACTGTTGATCGCACCGTTTGAATGGCTTCAAACAATTTTCAAATGAAAGCTAATCCAGTTATCTATCTTTTGTTAAAATATGAGCTCAATCCATCGGTGGTAAGTCCTTCATCCAATGCCAAACTTCTGACGTCCCTGCATGATCATGCATATCTATATACCGCAATGACCTTTTATGATGGCTGTCCTCACTCCTACAACTCATATGACTCCAAGAACACCTGAAAATGGTTCAAACAAACCAAAAGAATGCAAAGACAACCTAGGACATCTAAAATGCAATGCAATGCAAATGAGACTCAAATGCATGAAAATAACTCAAAAGCTATACAAAGTGGAACTAAAAACCTATGAAACTAAATCTTAAAAACATGCAAAATATGATGTTATCATCCTCCTTTCCTTTCCTTGACTTCTCATATACGAGACACTCCTTCAATTCAATAACAACCTGAGACATACTTGGTCTTCCTGACGAAGAGGGATTGACGCAAGACATAGCTAGCTCAAGAGCCTTCCAAACAGAACCAGAGTCATAATCTCCATTGAGATTTGGATCCATAATGTTCTCAATATCTCCCTTTGTAAGCATCAATCCCACCCATTCTGCTATGTGAGGCTTTTCACAGGTTTGCTGAATCACAGGTTGGCTTGTGATCATCTCCAACAAAACAATGCCCAAATTGTATACATCACTTTTCGCCGTCAACCAATTTGTTCTATAATATCTGCAAGAATACACAAATATGATCTTAACCATTGAAAAAGGAATACATATATTGTAGTGTGATTTGAAGTTGTGAACTAATGCTTACTCAGGGTCAAGATATCCAGGAGTACCAGAGACATTTGTTGACACGTGAGATTCAACTCCAACTATGAAAGATCTAGAAAGTCCAAAATCAGCGAGTTTCGCCTGATAGTTCTGGTCAAGAAGTATATTTGTCGTTTTGACATCTCTGTGGACCAATGGGGGCTCGCACCCAATGTGTAAGTACTCCAATCCTATTGTAATAAATATATTTCTTTTTAGATAATCAACAAAGGAAATGCATTTTCTTGTGTTACTTTTAAGGGAAATGCACCCATAGGTAAACAACAATTCATCAGTTGAGGTCTGAAAAGGGAAAAAAACAAAAAAAAACAAAACAAACGGCTAAAGAAAATACTGTATCGATTATGATATATAAATAACCTTGTGCAGTCTCCGTAACGATTCGAAGTCTACTTGCCCAATTTAAAGCAGCTCCATCTGATTTTCCTGTATTTAACATGACATAAATGTCAGATCTTTCTCTAGCTTTCAATGTTATTATCCGCACAAGAAACATCAGAATCTGACAACTGATAACTATTTTGTGCCAGTAATTCTGCAAGTAGGCACATTTACCTGAGAGATAGTGTTTCAAGTCCCCGTTGGAAGCATATTCATAGACGAGCGCCAGGTGGTCTTCTTCATTACAATATCCAACAAGGTTGACTAAATTCGTGTGGTGAACCCTCAAAAGCAACTCCACCTTATCAAGAATGTAAAAAACATAATTAATATATACAATTCCAACTTAAATAATGATAGTGTTTTGTGTATATTGCAAGATATAATATTATTACCTCAGCTTTGAATTCCTTATACCCTCGTGTGGATGATTGAGAGAGAAGTTTAACAGCTACGTGTTCGGTATCATTCAATGAACCATGATACACGGTTCCGAAACCTCCTTCTCCTAGAACTCTTTCAAAGTTATTTGTCACTGCTTCCACTTCCGAATATGTAAACATTCTCTTTTTGGTTAAGATTACTGACTTAGTAATTGGTGATTTGTGACGAACTGTATTGGAGGGTATCGTATATCAGAACTAAACTCCATGAGATTTTTGTATGCCATAGTCTTGTATGTACCTTTTAAATTTCTTTTCTTTTTGGCAAAAAAAATGAGAACTAGCACAGCTACAACGACGAACAAGGAAGCAACTGATGCAACAACAGGTACAAGGAGTCTTGTGTTGCTAGTTTTGCATTTATCAGCCAGATAAAGTTTTGTTCCTTGAATACTACAAAGCACAAGTATCATAAAGACAAGTGAATGCACAAAATTGGATGGAGAGTCATGAAAGCGAATTTAAAACTGAAAACTCTTACCTTAGCTTTAGCCCAATCTTTTTACAAAGGGCCTGAGGAATTGTACCTTTTAGATTGTTCCAACTTAAGTTACTGCACGAAGCAGATAACACCGTTCATGTAACTAAATCAAGCCGAGTACACAAATATGAAACAAATAAATGTTGGTTCTGCTTTTGGAGCAACTTACATGTTCAACAACGATTTCATGTTGGCTAAAAACTCGGGCACTCCTCCGGACAGACTATTACTTGATAAATCCCTAGCAATTGTAGGAAGTTTAAGAAGTCATTGGATTTTTCTTGATTTGGAAAACAAATTATTTGTTATAAGTATTTTACTAGTTAAAGAAGAAATTGAGGTGACGTTACAGCAGATAAAATAAAACAACAAGAATGACTGAAGTATGAGAATAAATACTATCTCACCATACTTTTTTTTTTTTTTTGTCAACCACCATACTATGTTATTATTACCTGTTTATTTTATTTTCTTGTTTTCCCACAAAATAATGATAAATTATGGAGAAAATAAACCCTCATCAAACAATTGAGAAGCCTTACAGTTTCTGCAACTCGGTCAAGTTTTGTAAGCTAGACGCTATGCTTCCTCTCAACTGGTTTGACGATAAGTCTCTGTTTACATGAGCAAAACATTTCAAGTAAACATAAGGGACACAAGTTTCACCTGTAAAAGTGGGTTTGAGAATGATCTTACAAGGAAATGATTCTTGGTGGAATAGACTTATTTGCATAGCTGCACTCTACACCTTTCCACTTCAGCAGTACAGGGAGGCACGGATCTCCTTGCCAACTATTTATCTTCAGTCCATAGGTAGTTTGGATATTCTTGAGAGCAGCAACTGATATAGTGATTGAGGAAGTCAAGAATTAATATCAACAGAAACATTCACTATGGTCTATGGGGTAACATACGAACATACCATCATTAGGATTTGTTTCTGAATATGGGAACTCCATAACCGTGTAACTCTCAACAGCATTGACAAGTGGTGGTAGAGTTGACCTCTTCGTTTTCATGGGAGATTCGTTGTATAAGGTATCAACTTGTAACATCTTAGGACTATAAGCTGCACTAATAATATTTTCTTCAAATAAAATGTCGAATTCCCTGGTATCATTGAGTTGTAGGGCTTGGATCTCAGCAAAGTGAAGGTATATAGAAAGTTTATCAGAGCTCCCCCCATAAATGTAAATGCTAAATGGCCTGTTAGCATTTTTCGGCGTCAAAGCTGTCCTAAATACACCTTTAATTTGGTGGTCTATGAACTTCTCGTCAGGCGTATCTACAGTCCATATACGATCGTAGACGTCATCTGGATACCTGTCACAAAATCCAATAATATGTCTTGTGTGAAAAATGGGGGTATCGAGATTACTTCCCACATTGGAAACATGAGCTCGAGATTACTTCCCACATTGGAAACATGAGCTGAAATTCCTCTAATATATAAAGTGGAGAATTTATAACAAGGTTTAAAACCTTGAGTACACTTTGATGTATTGGAGAGAGGATATACTCGGGCCAATCTTGGGCTTCAGGATTTGGCAAATAAAATGAGTCTCTTTTTTTGGCCCAAATTCTTTCTGAATACTGTTGACTAAAAAATATCTCCTCCTCTAGATGTTTCTTAAGTGAGTCATGAGTGGTGTAATCACAATAGAAATTTCTGACGGATTTAAGAACTATGACACGTGGCTGTTGACTGGCCAATCGACAAACATGCAAGGAATATACATTTCCGTCGGAAATTTCCGACGGATTTAGTTTTTTTCGAAACCGCGGGAAACTGAACCGCCTAAATGAAAAAAATTAAACGAACCGACGGATTTCCGACGGATATGTCCGTCGGAAATCGATATAAATTTAGAAACCGTCGGCTTTTCTTCTCATTTTTTCCTTATCTCTCTCTCTCTCTTCCGCGAAAACTCTATAGATTTCTCTCTCTCTCTCTCTCTCTCTCTCTCTCTTGCGATTTCTTCACAAAACAACATCTCAATCCTCAAATCTTTCTTCCTCCATGGATCCAAACATGTAAGTCTCTCAATCTTGTTAATTTTTGTGTAAATCTTGCTAGTTTTAGGTTGGAATAATTTTTAGTGTTTGTTAGAATGAAATAATTTTTAGATTTAGGTTGTTTGTTTGATTAGAATTGTTAGAAAAGAATTATTTGTAATTTAGAGTTACGATTTATGTTATAAACATTTTTGATTTAGGGTTTTTAGATTTTGTTAGGATTTAAAAAATTATAATTAAATAAAAACGTTTTTGAATTTATAATTTATAAAAACATTTTTGAATTACAAAAAATAGATTTAGTAATTTATAAAAACGTTTTTGAGAAAATATAAAAATTATATATAAAACGTTTTAGAAATAACATTTTTATAATTATATATATAAAGGAAAAAACGTTTTTATAAATAACTTATATAAAAAACGATTTTATACAAAACAATTTTGGGCAATTCTACAAAATAGCACAAAAAAACTTAAAGTTCAATAATTTAGCACCCAAGGGTGAAAATCCCAAAACTAGCATTCATTAAAAGGGAAAAAGACTCATTACCCTTGAACAAATATAAACACGCGATTAAAGAAAAAAAAGATTGTCGTCATCTTCATCGCTTGTCACCGACAATAAACCATTCTTCAGAAATCGGAATAGTCGCCGGAGATAATCACCATCGGAAGCTTATCATCGCCGAAAAATAGAAATCTACATCTCCTTGGTACTAACTAAGAAAAATATTTCGATAGATTTCTACCCAAAAAGATCCAATTTTGATGGTTTCTACACATTTAGAATTTGTGTCCGTCTGGGTGATTACCCTCTCATCTATCAAGCCTCTCTGCTTATCTAATTGTATTGTGTATGTTTGGGAATTTGCCTTTTCATTAACTGAAATTCTTACGATCTGCGGCTGATTGTGGTGATTGTTCCAATTTTGGGGTTGGGAGCTTTTCTATGGTGGGCACAACGATCATATACGTATTTTGGAAAGTCATAAAATGAATCGTATTTAGGAACATATATAACGTATTTCGGAAAGTCTTCCTAAATGATACAAATGATGAAAAATTATCATTTCATGGAAATGAAAAGTATTTCAGAAGATATATAACGTATTTCGGAAAGTCTTCCTAAATGATACAAATGATGAAAAATGATAATTTCTTGGAAATGAAAAGTATTTCGGAAGATATATAACATATTTCGGAAAGTGTTCATAAATGATACAAATGATGAAAAATGATATTTTCTTGGAAATGAAACGTATTTCGGAAGATATATAACGTATTTCGGAAAGTCTTCATAAATGATACAAATGATGAAAAATGATATTTTCTTGGAAATGAAACGTATTTCGGAAGATATATAGCGTATTTCGGAAGATATATAACGTATTTCGGAAAGTCTTCCTAAATGATACAAATGATGAAAAATGATCATTTCTTGGAAATGAAAAGTATTTCGGAAGATATATAACGTATTTCGGAAAGTCTTCCTAAATGATACAAATGATGAAAAATGATCATTTCTTGGAAATGAAAAGTATTTCGGAAGATATATAACGTATTTCGGAAATTCTTCATAAATGATACAAATGATGAAAAATGATATTTTCTTGGAAATGAAACGTATTTCTGAAGATATATAACGTATTTCGGAAAGTCTTCATAAATGATACAAATGATGAAAAATGATATTTTCTTGGAAATGAAACGTATTTCGGAAGATATATAACGTATTTCGGAAAGTCTTCATAAATGATACAAATGATGAAAAATGATCCTTTCTTGAAAATGAATCGTATTTAGGAACATATATAACGTATTTCGGAAAGTCTTCCGAAATGAACAAAAATAGAACTATATTTCCTATTGATTTCCATGCGTAAATGAAGCATCAGAACAAATGTGTTGTTGTTTTGGATACACAAAGAAATAAGAGAAAGATACAAATGATGAAAACTGATCAATTTTTGAAAATGAACAATATTTAGGAACATATATAATGTATTTCGGAAAGTCTTCCGAAATAAACAAAAACATAAAACAGACAATGAAATCTAGAAGAGCTCCATTGAAGAACGCATATCGTTCAATAATCCCAAACTCATTGCCAAAAATAGGAGCAAAAAAACATACAAGCTGTAGAACATGAGTAGAAAGCAACCGTATTTAAAACTTGCAATCTGAACTTGTTTGAGAGATCAAATCAAAATGATTTTGTTGCTGGAGCTTTGTTGGTTAATTCCTTTCCCTTCCAAGCTTCTGCTCTGAACAGCTTGGAAGGGAAAAGAATTAACCAACAAAGCTCCAACAACAAAATCATTTTGAGCCAAAACGGAGCATGATCCACAACCATAACAGCAACATCCAACAAACTTAATCTCACATCAACAGAGACCATATCTAATGACGAAGCTATCTCCGACTCACCGACTCAACTATAAAATAAGGTTCCATTGTTCCATTCAAGGTCGTAGGTGATGCCACCGACTCCGGGATGATACGAAATTACGACATCGCAGTTTCTCATCTGAGATGATTATGACCTCGCCGCATCTGATCGAAGATGATTAAGAAGATGATCGGAGATGATTAACAAGATGATCGGAGATGATAGATGATGATTGTTGATGATTGGTGATGATTGGGAGATTTTTTGGTGATATCGGCGATGATTGATGAGATCTGGGTAAATTTTTTTTTTTTTTTTTTTAATTAGTGGGAGTATGGGTAAAATTGTCTTTTGCCTCTTTAATGAATGCTAAAAATGAGGCTTTTTTATTAGGGTGCTAGTTTGGTCAGAAAGTTTTTAAAAAGTGTTATTTTGAACAATTTCTCAATTTTTTTTTATAAAATACTTTTGTATAATTATATAAAAAACGTTTTTATAAAAAAACTTATGAGAATTTTTTTAGATTTTGTTAGTATTTAGAAAATTTAGAAAATGAGAATTAATTAAAAACGTTTTTTTTAAACTTTATACATAGTATTTAGAAATTTTTGGGAAATTTGTAAATTTTCGGGAAATTTTGAAATTTTCGGGAAATTTTGAATTTTTTGGGAAATTTTGAAATTTTCGGGAAATTTTGAAATTCTCGGGAAATTTTGAAATTCTCGGGAAATTTTAAAATTTTCGGGAAATTTTGAAATTTTTTGGTAAATTTCTTGAATTTTTGGAAGTTTTAGATTTCAATGTACTAACGATTTTATGTTTTTCCCGCAGGATTAACGAGGGCGCACTACAGTTGGGTGGCGGCTCCCAAAGCCGCCGTTCTCGTGATTCTCGGGCTACGCCTACTGGCAGATCGAGCTCGGGAACTGAAGTCCCGGACTCCCAGCAATCCGCTGCTCGGAGCCGGATTAGGATCGAGGATCTAGTCCAGCAGCCGAAACGAGACCATTGCATCCGTCTCGACCCGAAGTTCGAGAACGGGACTTAGTAAGTGAATTTTCATTTATTATTTCAATTTATTTATATTTTTAATCTTAACGTATTTAATTTTATTTTTTTAATGTTTTCAGGTTTAAGTTGTCGACGGAGATAAACAAGGCGATCTTGCGGATGCTCCACAACATGTTGGTAAAACCGTACGAGAAGTACTCGGACATGCCAACCGACGAGAAAGACTTGTGGCACCGGACTTTCGCGGTAAGTCGTTTTTTAATATATTTTTCTTTTTTTAGTTCATTTTGTTATTTTTTATTTTGAAAACTAACATTATGTTTTTTTTATTGTAGCAAGAGTTCATGTGGCACCATGATCATACGAAGAAGGTTATTGGCCAATTCGACAAGTTTGCCGCGCTTTCGTACTCGAAGCACATGCACGAGTGGAAGCAGAAGTGGAAGCATAACAAAGGCAAGCCGAAGGACCTCGAGGATGACGTGTGGAAGGGCTTCTGCGAGTAGTGGAGTAAGCCGAAGACGAAGGAGCTCGCCGAGAAAAACTCGAAGAACCGGAAGAGCGAGCGAGGAGGGAAGGGGATCTACATACACAACGGGGGCGCAAAGACCGTCGAACGCGAGGCGATGGAAATGGTAAGTTTAATTTCTATTTTAATTTACTAATTTCATTTTTATTTTTATTTTACTTAACCAAATTTCACAGGCAAAGGCAGACGGCAAACCTCCGGATTATCTTAAAGTAATCGAGCAAAGGCACACCAACAAGAAATCCGGTCTGATCCAAGATGTGGGGATACGTGACCTTGTCGAGAAGTGCAAGAAGAAGAAGACGGAACATGAAGTTTCGATGTCGCAGCTCACTCTCGATGGATTGTCGTCTTCAAACGAGTTATCCCGAGAACAGATCAACCAACTTGTTCTCCAGGTATGTTTTAATTTGATTTCAATTTTTTTTTTTTCGTAATTTTCTTTAATAACATTTTTAAACTTTCGTAGGAAACTCGACAAGTCAAAGGTCGATTCGCGGGGTTAGGCGGGCTTCCAACCCAGGAATCTTCCTCCTCTATGCCTCGATATGCTTCAGAGTACAAAGAAGAAATCGAGAGACTCAGCCAAACGGTGAAAGACCGTGACGAGAAGGTCGGTGAGTTGCAGTGCGCACACGCGGAGTTGCAGAGCTCAGCGCTTTGCAGGCGACCATGAAGAAGGCTTTCCCCGATTCATTTCCGGATTAAATTTCATGTTTTTATTTTCTTTTAATAACATTTTATGTTTTTTTTTGTAATAACATTTTATATTTTATGAATTTATTTAAATCAAATTTATATTTATAATTATTTTTTATTTAAATAGATTATTTTTTATATTTAAATAGAATATAATTTAATTATTTATTATTACAAAAATTATATATATCCGTCGGAAATCCGTCGGAAGGTTGTCGGACATCTTACCGACGGACTACCGACGGAATATTTCGACACAGTTCCGTCGGATACTCCGTCGGAAATAGGTCCGTCGGAAATTTCCGACCCGTTTTCGACGACTAACATCCGTCGGAATGTTCCGACGGATATCGGTTTCCGACGACCTAGAACCGACAGTTTTTTTCCGTCGGAAAATGGTCGTTTCCGACGGAAACCGCCGTCGGAAAACGGCTGTTTTCTTGTAGTGTAAAGGTTTGTCACGAGATCAAGTTGTAAAATCATCAAGAGGAATGGGTTTAAAGCCTATGAATTAAAGATGAAGTTTGATGGATACCTTACTTACGTGACTGGAGATCCCAAGAAATAGGTTTAAAGAGAAAACTAAATCAAGCGGAATCTAGTACGGTGAGACTTGTATCTCTACCCAGTTCCTAGGATGATAAACAGTACTACCTGTACGGGATAAGGCTAAGCATTAGCTTTTAATGATTCCATAGCTTTGTAATAGTGAAGTATGACATGATACTTCTGGAAAAAGCGTATGGCAGATCACCTAGTGAGTGTGAAATGAAACCGTTTCTAGGAGAATGAAGGTAAGGCTATATTCTCCAAGTTCACTCACGAATAACCAGGCATGTTCAAGGCCAAAATGAACACAATAGAGAACTAAGTTCTACGAGAAATGAAGCTGGGTTATATTTGTTGTCTCGGTTTACATCAAAATCCGGGTGGTTTAAGACATCATGTCCACCTCCTTGCCAAGTAAACCCGACAAATATTAACAATGAGTGGTTCAAAGCTAAAAAATGCTACCAATTCAGACACAGTGAATTTTCGTTTATACTCTCGAAAAGTCTGTCTGTCTAGTCAATCTAGTGAGTCTAGTAAGTCTAGTCAGTCTAGTCAGTAGAGTCAGTCGAGTCTGTCGAGTCTTCGTATGTTTAAAATTATTTCTATTCATGTGGAGGATTGTTGGATCAATTTTTTTAATAAAGCCAATGGGCTTATTAAATAGAATGAATTGTGAATGAGAAATGGGCTATTGGGCTCATGGAAAAGGCATAAGTTTATTTGCTTAGTGATTAAAGAAAAAAATGTTTTATCCCACATTGGAAACTTTGGGGAATTAGACCTCATTTCTCTGGTTATATATTCATGCCCTTAATCTAATTCATTATACACACTTACACACACTTTTCTAAAAGCAAAGTAAAAACAAAGTTTCCAGCAATCTCTCACTTCTTTTCAAGTAAGTGTCTCGAGAGTATATCGTAGTTTAAAAGTTCGTAGATTCCGCTCTCGGGTGTTGCGAGACGGTCTCAAACGTGTTTTATCCTGGGATTCAAAAATCACATTATACCGTCACACAATACGGGCGATTTATTGAATGAAGGAGAGATCCAATCTCGCCTATGCATTTCTTTTATCGTTTTTTCCTTAATATTGTTGTGTTTATTATCGTTTCTTCTCTTTCGTTTATTATTTTCTTATCGCATTTTTTATCCGGATTTTTGCGGTTCTAACAAAAAACACAAAGAAAAAAATTCGAACTGAAGTAGATATTTTTTTGTTTAGGGGTTTTTATTATTAATTTTGTAAAAAATTAGTACAAACCCTAAAAACTCTTTATATAAGTCATAAAAACTTTCATACTACTAAAATTAGATGATAGTGTATTACTGTATTTCTTTTATTTCATAGATTACCGCACCCCCAACGCGAGCACTAGTATGGCTTTTCTCTTTTGGAAGCAACATTAGGTCGGTCTTGGGCCAAGCCCCCTTGGCCCCAAATTTTAGCATATCCATATAGAAGATAGAAGCCCATATATATATCTTATTTTATAACGAATGTTTCAAAGTTAGTAACTCGCATGATCGCGACACGTGTTAAGATAATCGATTAGATTTTGACATGTGTTTAATAAATTTCCAATTATAATTTGACAGGTGTTTAATAAATTTCTAATTATATTTAACACATACACTAAAAGAAAACAACGGATTTCGGACGGCCGAATCCGTCGGAATCCCGTCGGAATCAGAGATTCCAGATGGATTTCCGACGGATTTTAGCCGTCGGTTCTATCTCCTCGGAAATAGAAATCCGTCGGAAATCCCTCGGAAATTTCCGACGGAATTCCGAGGGATATTATAACCGAAGGATTTCCGAGGGACAATCCGTCGGGGACTATTCCGACGGATTTCCAAGGGAATATTCCGTCGATTTTTTTTCCGACGGATTTCCGAGGAATATTCCGTCTGTGAGTATTCCGACGGATTTCCGAGGGCAAATCCGTCGGGAAATTTTCCGACGAATTTCCGAGGAATTATCCGTCTGTTTTTTCCGACGGATTTCCGAGGAATATTCCGTCTGTGAGTATTCCGACGGATTCCCGAGGGCATTAATACCGACGGTTTTCCGACGGATTTTATAAATAATTATTTTTGTAATATTTATTAAATCATTTTTATTTTGTTTATTAAATATTTTTTTAATTATTAATTTATAATTAAAATTGTAAATTAATATTTAAAAAACAAAAATTATAAATTAATATTTAAAAATATTACAAAATGTTTTAGAAATTATTGGAAATTACAAAAAAACAAAATTAAAATTCAGGAAAATCCGGAAACTTTGATTTGAAGAATTCCGCCATTTTGTCGCTCCAGGATTTTTGACTCGAGAGCGCGTCCTCCAAAGCCGTTACTTTTCCCTTCAACTCTTCGTTTTGGCGGATAACGTCTTCATCCATCGGGAATCCGGCCGAAGAAGATGTGGATTGGGTCGCAATCTTACCCAACCCTGGCCGACGACCTTTTTTAACCGGTAACTCCTACAAAAATAATATATCTTATTAACAAATAATATTCTAAATTTAAATAATAATTAACAATTAATTAAGAAATACTTACCCCGAGCACCAGGTCGTTGATCTCGACCCGAGTGAGGTCGTTGGAGTCGGAGATGCCGCCGTCCTGCGATCTCTGGGTCAGGATCTCGTCGTACACCCTCGTCACATTTTCGACGATCTCCCTAACGGCAGGATCTTGAATTTGGCCGGTCTTCTTGTTGGTGTGCGTCCTCTTCATCAATTTTAGATGATCCGGAACTTCACCGTCTTCCACCGTCTAAAAAATAATTAAAAACATTAGTTACTAATAAACATATTAAAAATGATATTTGTAAATAACTAAAAACGTTAGAGTACTAACCATTTCGATTTCCGTTTTCTTGAAGCTCTTCGCCCCGTTGTTGTGGACCGCGATTCCCTTCCCTTCTCGGGGACTCTTCCTGTTCTTGGAGTTAGTCTGAGAGAGAGCTTCGGTCTTGGGCTCTTCCCAGTACGGGATGTAGTCCTTCCACACATCCGCGTTCAAGCCTTTCGGCTTATCTCCACCCCTTCTCCAAACTTTCTTCCACTCGTGCATGTTGCGCGAGAATTGGGTGGTCGCCTCCTTGAGAAATTCGGTCTCCACCGTTTTTGTGATCCGCGGGTTCCAATTAAACTCTTGCTACAAAACAAATATAAATAAATATGTTAAATAAATTGAATAAATTAAATATATAACAAAAATTAAAGAAATTAAAACTTACCGCAAATGTTCGAAACCAAAGCTGTTGTTCGTCTGCCGGAACATCCGAAAATTTCTTGTACGATTTGTCGAGGATGGAGTGCAACATCCTCAGAACCGACTTGCTAATGCCATTCCCGGATATTCCAAACCTATAAAAAACAAACAAACGATAAATAAAAAT
>PKMM01002857.1:644660-686892 GCA_002933915.1 Eutrema heterophyllum
TTCTTTTCAATGTGCATCACATCTAGATTATGGCGCAACAAATGGTCCTTCCAATATGGCAAATCCCAGAAAATACTCTTCTTGTGCCAATTGTGGTACTCGCCACAACCGTCTACGGGATAATGCCCATTACCCCCGCATGAAACTGTCTTATCAGCACCAAAATCTCTCAACTGAGTCATAATATAATTTCCATCTAACTCAGGAGGTGGACCATCAAGAACTTTTTTGTTCTTTCTAAACAATGTTGTGCTCCGACGATATGGATGATCATGCGGCAGAAATCGTCGATGACAATCGAACCAAGAAGTCTTACGTCCGTTCTTCAATTGGAAAGCATCAGTGTTATCTTGACAATACGGACACGCTAACCTTCCATGCGTCGACCATCCTGATAGCATACCGTATGCTGGGAAATCACTTATGGTCCACATAAGTACCGCACGCATCATAAAATTTTGTTGCAGGGAAACATCGAACGCTTCAACACCATTTTTCCACAACATTCTCAACTCATAAATTAATGGCTGCAAGAAAATATCAAGGGATCTCTTAGGATGCTCTGGACCGGGGACGAGGATCGTGAGGAACAAAAACTCTCGTTTCATGCACAAATTTGGCGGCAAGTTGTAAGGTGTGATGATTACTGGCCACAACGAATATTTCCTCCCATGCTTTCCAAAAGGGTTGAATCCATCCGTAGATAACCCAAGGTATACGTTCCTTGGCTCACACGCAAAACTAGGATAAACCTCTTGAAAATGTTTCCATGCTTCTGCATCTGAGGGATGCACAATCTCTCCATCTGAGTTATGTTCTGCATGCCATCTCATAGGCCCTGTCGTGCGCTCGGATTGATATAACCTCTTCAACCTATCAGCTAGGGGCAAATACCACATCCGTTTATGTGGAACAGGTACTCTACCACCTGTATCCTGATACCGAGGTTTGTGACAAAAGCGACACTTCAACCGGTTTTCGTCCTTTCTCCAGTAGATCATACAGTTGTCGATGCACACATCTATCTTCTGATATGGTAATCCAAGACCAGCTACAAGCTTCTGAATCTCGTAGTATGAAGCCGGTGAAATATTATCTTCAGGTAAGATATTTTTCACAAAATCAGCTATCGCATCAACACAATCCTCGGCCAAGTTGAAATCTGTCTTTATAGTCATCAACCTATTGGCAGTTGATAGAGGCGATATTCCATCTCTACATCCTTCGTATAATGGCTGCTTAGACGCACCTAGCATATCATAAAACTGTTGCGCTTCTAAATTTGGTTCTTCTATCCTGTTACCATCCTCAATTACATGATATGATGATATGTTTTCACAAAACGCATCATTCACCATCTGAGTGTAATTTGCGTTTACATCTACTTCTGGGGTTGGTTCCTCTAACCTAGTACCCGAAGTACTACCAAACCTATCCGATGTGCTACCATAATTACCATAACATTGCACCATTGAATCAGTTTCTCCGTGTGTATACCAAATCTTGTAACCAGGCATAAATCCACTCGTATATAAATGCTTCCTTACTTCCCTAACAGAGACTAATCTATGATTCCGACATTTAGTACAAGGACAATACATATTACCGTATTCCGATGTCATGCTATTATTTGATGCAAAGTTCATGAACTCCTCCACACCTTGTGCAAACTCATCCGTCAATTCCCCCGTCGCTGGATCACGCCGAGGTTTGTCCATCCACGATCGAAAATAAGACATTGTGTAATTTTTTTTGCTTTGTGTTTGTTGTGAATGTTGTGAATGAGGGGAGAAGTATTTATAGATAAATGTTTGTTTGTTAATTCTCTGCAACTATACACATGAATCTTCAAAAGACAAGAGACACTATATAAACATACGAATTAAAAATTGGAACAACTTGGAAACAAGGACAACATGTGAAAATTAAAAGAGCTAGGCAAGGAATGTTTACAAAGCACTCTTATAAAACAACTGAATCCAGCGAAAACGTATATATATATATCTTACAAACAAAGCAAGGAACGTATATATAAGGGGAGAAGTATTTACAAAGCAAAATATATATATATCCGTCGGAAATCGGTCGGTAATTACCCACCGATTTCCGACGGCTGATAGTCGGTCGGAAATTTCCGACCATTTTCCGAGGGAATATTGGTCTGTCGATATTCCCTCGGAAATCCATCGGAATTTCCCGACCGATTTCCGAGGGAATTACATCCATCGGAATATTCCGAGACATTTCCGACGGAATATATCCGTCGGAAATCCCTCGATAAACCCTCGGTATTCCGTCGGAAATTTCCGACGGTTTTGAACCCGTCGGAAATGCCGTCGGAAATGCGTGTGTTTTCTTGTAGTGATAATATTAACAATAAAAGTAAAATTTATAATCGATTCATAATCCTAAAAGGTAAAAAGAAAAAAATATAGTAGTTATGTTTAGATTAAGGAACTTAAACAAAAACTATAAATAAAAACCAAAGTTTAAAAAAAAGGAAAAACCATATTTCATATTAGAAAGGAAATTAAACAATAGATAACCAAAACGCCAAAAACGATTTAAAAAAAAAAAAGAAAAACCATATTCTGTTTAGAATAAGGAAATCTTATTATATAAAACTGAATGTTTCAAACTTGTTAATTCACCTGATTGCGACACGTGTTAAGTCAAAGTTGGAAAAATTTAAAATCGATTAATAAAAAAACTTAAAAATTCTGAAAAATTTAATAACAGATTCATAATCCTAAAAAGCAAAATTAACATAAAAAAAGAAAAAACATTCCTTAGTTTTTCCATTTAGATTAAGGAAATTAATCATAAAAGGAAAATAATTCTAATTTCTCACCTCTATATAAACCACGATTATGTATTATGTCAATTACACACCAAAAAATAAAAGTCCAATAATCATATCCAAAACTATTTATTGCATCTCTTCACCAAATTTTTGTTTCAAGATATATATTTATTTCATTGTAAACTTTGTTTCTAAATTTATGTATTACTACTAGCTGATCCGCGCGAAGCGCGGAATTTTGTGTTGTGTTTATTGACATAGTTAGAGGAAAGCTCGATGATATCAAATCTTTTCATTAAATTTTGTATTTCACAAAGTAAAAAAAAAAATCAAATTTTAATATTTATAGTGTTTATTGGTGTTTTATATCTACTTGATGTAAATATATATATATATATACAATATTTATAAAACAATACATAATATATTAATCAAAACTTTAAAATCAAATTGGGTTTGTAAATATATGAATATTTATGTACGTGTATGATTTCTGAATATCCATAATCACATACCCAACTCCGGATAGTTACATTAGCGTGAAATCATTTCCACAAAAAGTATCATGCAGTTAATAATTTAATCATTTGACTGTTTGCCTACCGCATGCGGCTGCGGCTGCGACCAAGCGGTGTTCGTTTACCACACGAAACCTCCTGCGGCCAAACGCAGCAGCTGGACGCTGCGATCTGCGTTCAAAATTTATGGACGCTAAAGAAATCGAGCGTTGCATCTGGAACTGTTACGATCAGTCGCAGCGACCAGACACGCGGCTGCCAAACGAACAACAACCATTGCATTTGGCCGCATCGTCTGGCCGCATGTCGCAGCCGCTAGCGGCCGACAAACGAATAGACCCAATATCTCAATTATCTGACGTATTTCGAATGTGTACTCTCTCTCTCTCTCTCTCTCTCTATCTCTCTATCTCTCTTTCCATTCTCAATGTCGCCTCACTAACTTGAGCTATGTATATTTGTGGGAGGACTTCACCCATTCTCTGTTTCGAAGATTAGGTTGAACATATTTACATTTTGGGATACCACAATTTGCTTCGCATACCCATTAAAAAATCAGAGTTTAGCTTCTGGAAGCTTCCGCGAGTATTACTTACCCTTTAACATGCATTTGCTTTTATAATTTAATATTTTAATCATCTTAAAATATATATATTTTTCTTATAATTTAGTTTTTTTTTAATTTTTTTGAAACAGATTTGGATATTTGTGGATATTAACAAACTGGGATCCGAGAATTCGTTTTTTGGATTTGGTAAAACCAGATCCAAATCCAATTATCCTAGAATTTTATGGTTTACAATCCATATGTACCTAATCAATTAAATAAAGTTTACCATATTTAATAATAATGAAGAAATGCATATATATATATATATATATATAAGCTATCATTTATAAAGAATTGTCTTTTTAAATTCTTGTTAAAATCAATGAATGATAGTTACCATGAGAATGAAAGTATAATAACACAAAATATAATAAATTATATTAGCAATTTAAAATTAACAAATGAGTTGATGATGTGTCACAATTTTAAAATATGAAAAAATTGTGTGGCATCATGAGAAGAGAGCATATTCAACTTTATATACATAATATATTTTCACGGGTGATATAATTTTGTTTTCCATTTTTTTTTCATGAGTTATAAAATATTAAATTACTTATCTAATATATATATATATATATAATACAAATAATTTTCTGTTTAAACTATGGGCCAAAAAAAAACATAGCCCAATCAATTAAAACAAAAGATCTTCTTTTTATAAAAAAAATTATTTTCTTAATTTTTTATGATATGATTATTGACCCCCGTTTATTTTTTTCAAATCCCCATAATTTCAGGACTGGCCCTAGGTGGCTACCAAATTTTCGTAGTTCGCACCGAGGTGACTTATCTCTTTTGGAGACGATCTTTGGGTGACTACCAAATTCTTGAAGCGAGCACAAAGGCATCTTCTTTCTTTCAAAAGCGATATTTAGGTACAAAGTATTTCCTATATGGACTGCAATTTTAGCTTAGGGTTTCTACGTGGGCTTAGAGTCATGTGGCATTGGAAATAAAATGAGTGATACGATCCAAAGGATGGAGATGATATGGGTTGAAAAGGAGAGAGAAAATGGTGTAAGGGTGATAACAGTTTTTTTTTATTTTTCAGTAAGAACTTTATTTTCAATAATCAAAACTGGACAAAGATTTTAAAACCAAATAATACACAAAATGTTGCTTAAAAATTCCTATCTGTAGAAAACATTTCTTAGAAAAAACCAAATTTGAAGAGATAAATAATGTTTCAATACTATGTAGTCTTAAAGTTATTTTAGCCGGTTTAATCATTCGAGTAATTCTGCCCTGGTAGATTAAGGGAGAAAAATATAATATATATATATAACTGTTGTTGCTCTGGTTGGCTATAAATCATACTTTAGTTGAGTTGCGCGAGTCTTAAGGAGCCGCTTTGAGTAATGTAAATACCATCTTTTAGTGGCCGTAGCTCCAATGATGATATCATTGGTGTTGTTACTCCAGTCTTGACGAGACAAATCTGCAAGGAGTTTGACTTTGGCTTGTGATTGATCTCATAATTATCGCTTTCATATAATGAATCGACGGTTGTCCACAAATTAGGCCCTATAGAGATCAAACTTGGGATCTATCTTTTGCTCATCATAATTTCCATATGAGAACCCAGCTCTTATGAGATAATCCGTGCCCTGCTTCACTATCAGATTATAGCAGTTCCGTTGTCCATCATCGCCTTCGGGAAAGTATCTCAAAACATTATATTGCTTTTTCTCGGATAGGTAAAATTCGTCGACAACTCTACCACTTTTTCCACTTTGGATGAATTCGGCATCCGATGAGAATTTCAATTTGGTTATTGGTTCGATATAAGGAGACTCTTTAGTTTTTTTTTTTTTTTTTTGAATTGAATTTCAAATTTATTAACCCAAAAAAATCGTTCTTACAACAAGTGCAACTATTTTACACAAACTTATTTGAATATATTACAACGATTATATGCTTTGAAACTTAAAAAAGAGAAAGAGGAGATTATCTTGATGCGAACCAAACCTCCATTCCTTCTTCATATCTTATATCTCCCATTGATCGGATAGATGTTAATCTATTCCTCACTTGTTTATCGATGATCTGAATTAGTTGCTGACTTGTTGTCGGAATTTCGCCATGACGACGCTTTAGTTGGTAACCCACAATCCAAGCTGATGAATCCTGGCAAGATGTATGTAAAAGAAATTAATTTCCAAAAATAACACCCCAAGTTTGGCATTTTCTATCGTTATTTTTTTCTTTTTTCTTTTAATAACTCACACACCATGCACACTGAAGAAACAATGTCTGAATTTTGATGGTGACAAGGTGACCGAAATCTTCTGGAAGTCATTTATCTTTTGATTGTATATTGGAAATATATAAACAGAACTTGTAACTAATAGAACGTAGATACCTTGTTGATCTTGTTGAGCTTGAACAAGATGTCTAATGGTAAAACTCGCAAAGATCAACGCCAATAGAATTTCTTGATGACCCTCCATTTTCATGATCATGATAAAAAAAGCCAAGGTTTCGGATATATAGAGCTTTTTAACTCATGAAAATTTAAGTTTTTTTGAGAGCTCTATCTTTGAAAAGGAATAAGTGGAGTTTCTTTATACATATTAAAAGTATAAATTACATATAATAGTATTAGTAACTGTAATAAGATTAGCAGTCCCTAGTTAAGAATACCTTTATATTAAAAGATACCGCCTACAGGTTGTTGGTGGAAACTGTTTCCCAAATTAGTGTTTATCCCCGGGCACGTCTTGAACGCTGTGTTTTTGAATATATCAATTTTCCAATTGCACTAAAGGGTTAATATAATCCATTGTATATCTATGAAATGTTCATGATTTAATAATGCAAAACTCGACAAGTTGAAAATAAATAAAGCTGCCTCATACCAAAATAAACGGCTCTTCATTATTGATGGTTGCCCAATATATTGAAGTAAACGATCAAATTAACAAGTGTTGACGTGCCTACAACACAATCAACATCGTCAAACTGTTTTTGAGAATTAGTGAATTAGATGTCTGGGGTTACATAAATATTGAATGTCTCAAACTAATTACGCTGCTTCATTGATATTTATTTGTTTTAATTAACATGGGTTAATTAAGAACCTGAATATTGAAAGTTTATATTTGGGGCTAGTTCTACGTTTGATCGACGAGGGATAATAAAAAATATGCAAGTATGCAAAGTAAAATGACAAACATAGTTTTTTCACGAGGTCCGGTTCTTCCTACATCTTCGAGACCTAGTCCAGAAACAAATCCACTAGAACAACAAATTAATTGCTATTGCAAACGGTATCAATACACTTACTTTGATCTACCGCTCTTTTCTAAATGGATTATTGAAACGGTATCAAATACCGCATGCTTGACTACTACCGGCAATACCGATGCACCAATGTCTTCTCCGACGATGGATGCAGTTTCCATAGAATTACCACCAAAAGATCTTACAGATCCTGACATCTCGTCTGTCTAGTGGGATGATGCCGCACACACATGTGTGCATCTCTCGACAATTAGTGTTAGGAGGTTAATGATTAGGATTGGAATGAAATTGTTAGTTTATAGGTTTGAGAAAATGTTTTTGTGAATTTTAGGATGAAATTTTAGTATTTAGAATGAAAAATGGATTTTGATTTTTTTTTTATAAAATATTTTCGATGTTTTTCGAAGTTAAAAAAACGTTTTATACAGATTTCTAAGTTTTAAAACGTTTTTCTATTTTTTATATTTTTCTAATTTTTAAAATTAATTAATGTTCCTATTTTTATAAATTAAAAACATTTTATAAAAACTTTGAAATTGTTTTCAAAGTGTACAATCGTTTTATAAAAATATCTCTTAAGTTTTGAAAAATTTGGAAATTTTGAAAAGTTTGAAAATTTTAATTTATTTGAAAATTTTGGAATTTTTTTTTAAGCAATTAATTTTTTTTTTTAAGGTACAACGAGTTTCGAGCTCATGATTCTCAGGCACAGGGTTGGTTTCGGGATACGATTGGTAGCGGATCATCGGGTAGTCAAGTCCATGAGTCTCAACAATCCGTTATCCGCACTCAGATATCGATCAAGGAGCTGGTTGAAGGTCGAGGAGATGGAGAACGCCCACAACTCAATCCTTGAGGAGCTAGCCAAGATGCAACAAATCATGAAGACTGATTCCCCGATTTGTTTAAGTAGTCTCGTTTTCTAAATTTCAAAACAATTCTTATTTTAATTTTTATTTAGAACAGTTTCTATTTTTTATGAATTTTAATTTTAATTAATATTAAATTATCTAATAATATTTCTATTTAATATGAATTTAACATTTAATTTTATTTATATATAATTAATATATTTTTTTAAAAGAGATAATATTAGTTTCCATCGGAAAGCACTCCAACATAGATTATGTCGGAAAAAAAGTCGTCGGTAATCCGCCGGAAAAGATCTGACAGATTTCCGACTAACTGATTCCGTCATAAATTTTCGACGAAATTCCGATGGATAACGATTTCCGACGAACTGTAACCGACATGTTATTTCTTTTAGTTACAGTATAAGATAAGAGTGGTTCAACTAATGAACAACAAAGTTATATCAAGGTGTATGAGTGTTAAACCTTCAAATTTTTGGCCATCATGGCATCATCCACTACAAGAAAACAGCTGATTCCCGACGGCCATATCGGTCGGGAAACCGTCGGGAAACGGCTTTCCGGACCAATTCCCGACCAATTTGTCTCGTCGGAACTAGAGCGTCGGGAATCAAAATTTGTCGGAAATTGGTCGGAAATTTCCGACCGATTTCCGACCATTATATTTCCCGACCGGATTCCAACGAATATTAATAGTCGGGAGAGTTTCCGACGATTTCCCGACGGGCCGAATTCCCGTCTAATTCCCGACAATATTCCGACCTAATCCCGAGGACAAATTTCCGACCTATTCCGGACCGGATAATTTCCGACCAATTCCGGACCGGAAAATTTCCGACCAATTCCGGACCGGATAATTTCCGACCAATTCCGGACCGGATAATTTCCGACCAATACCCGACGGGTTATTAAAAAACAGTATTTTTAAAATTCTTTAAATTAATGATTTTTTAAAATTAAATTAAATTAATAATTCGAAAACGAAAATTAAAATTAAATTATAATAATTATTTTGAAATAAAATTAAAATATAATAATTGTTTTGAAATTACAAAAACATTAAAATTAAATTCCCGATCCCGATCATGTTCCCGTTTCCCTTCTTCCCCTTCCCGTGCCCGGGAAATCCGAGAACTTCGATTTCATCCAGTCCGACATGGTAGCGATTTCCGACCTTGCCTCGGTAAGCTGTAGTTCGGTGTCCGCATTCGCCACCTCCAAAGCTGTTTAGAATTTGTAAAAAATATTTCCAAAAAACAGAAAAAAAATTATGAAAATTTAGAATTTGTTTTATTTGCTAAAAAGTTTTATATAACATAAAAAATTTTAAAAATCAGTTGTAAAATGCAAAACAATTACTAATATTCTAAAAAAAATTCTAAAACACTTATAACATTTAAAATCACATGTAAAATGAAAAAATCATTTATAACCACTTGTAAAAAAAAATCACTTGTAAAATGCAGAAAAATGTTATAAAATTCTAAAAAAAAAAAAAATCACTTGTGAAATAATAAAACTATTTCACAATTAACACAAAAATATTTTCCTATTTTTTTCAATATTATTTCTAAAATATTTAAACACAAAATCCACATTATTAACCTAACAACAATCTAACCTAAATTCTAACCTTTCATATTTAATCAAATCTAACAAACCTAACAAATATAACAAATTATTAACCTAAAATCTAACAAATCTAACAAAATCAATTAGGGAAAAAAAAAAAAAAAATCTTACATGGCTCAGGAGGGCGACGGCGGCGGCGTGGAGACAATTCCGGCGAGGGTCTTCGACGGCGGCGGCGGCGACCTAAAGAAGAAGAGAGAGAAGTTAGCAAGGAGGGGAGAAGAGGAAGAGAAGAGGAAGAAGAAAAGAGAGAGGAGAAGATACCTTGGACGGCGGCGGCGTGGGGAGGGCAGCAACGGACGGCGGCGGCGACGAGAGAGAAGGAGAGAAGAGATCCAAAGAAGGATTTTCGATTTAGGAAATGAGGAAGAAGAAGAACAGTTTTCGATTTATTGAACACGATTTCCGACCGACCCATACGGTCGGGATACGGTCGGAAATTTTTAATAAACCGCGTACAATGAATTTCGATAAATTTCGTTTGGCGGTTTATTTTCCGGGTTTTTTTTAGAATAGTCGGAAATTGGTCGGAATTCCCGACCAATTTCCGACCATTCTAAAAAATTATATGTTAAATAATTTAATATTCGTCAGAAATTGGTCGGTAATTTCCGACTAATTTCCGACCATTTAGGGTTTAGGGTATGAAATCCTAAATTTGAATACCGTATAGGCTTTAAAAAACATCTAAACATCTTATGTCTGAAAACAATCTGGCAAGGTAAACATAAATAGAGTATATGACGATTTTTATGAATCGATAAGAGAACGAGTTTAACCTCTCTTAACGAAACATAGAACTTATACTTACACTTTTCATTTTCTTGTAAGGTTTGGATTAAATGCTCAAAAATATTGATTCTTAAGATAGTTGGACATTGAATTCTTTGAAAAGATCATATCTAACCCTAGCAAACATAAGTGTAAACAAATTTTTGCAGTTTAAGGTTTCGAAACCCCGTATGGTCGGAAATTGGTCTGGAATTTCCGACAAAAATCCGACGGTTTTAGTTTTAGCCGAGGAAAACTGAACTGGTTTCAGTTCTAGCCAGGGGATTCAATTTTCCTCGGCTAAAACTAAACCCGTCGGAAATTGGTCTGGAATTTCCGACCAAAATCCGACGGTCTTAGTTTTAGCCGAAGAAATTCCCTTGCTAGAACTGAAACCAGTTCAATTTTCCTCGGCTAAAACTAAAACCGTCGGAAATTGGTCTGGAATTTCCGACCAAAATCCGACGGTCTTAGTTTTAGCCGAGGAAATTCCCTTGCTAGAACTGAAACCAGTTCAATTTTCCTCGGCTAAAACTAAAACCGTCGGAAATTGGTCTGGAATTTCCGACCAAAATCCGACGGTCTTAGTTTTAGCCGAGGAAAATTGAACTGGTTTCAGTTCTAGCCAGGGGATTCAATTTTCCTCGGCTAAAACTAAAACCGTCGGAAATTGGTCTAGAATTTCCGACCAAAATCCGACGGTCTTAGTTTTAGCCGAGGAAATCCCCTGGCTAGAACTGAAACCAGTTCAATTTTCCTCGGCTAAAACTAAAACCGTCGGAAATTGGTCTGGAATTTCCGACCAAAATCCGACGGTCTTAGTTTTAGCCGAGGAAATCCCCTGGCTAGAACTGAAACCAGTTCAATTTTCCTCGGCTAAAACTAAAACCGTCGGATTTTAGTTTTAGCCGAGGAAAATTGAACTGGTTTCAGTTTCCTCATCTAAAATTTATTTTGAGTCCGAATAATTAATGCATATGGAAAATTTCCTAAAAATATTTAACAAATTTATTCTGATTCCGAATAATTTTCTGAAGTAGCTGAATCGGAATCCTCATTAAAATGCATATGGAAAAGTTTCTAAAATGTTTTACTTAAAAATAAATGCATATAAAAAATTTGTTACAAAATTATTCTGATGAGTCCGATGAATAATCTGAAGTAGTTAAATCGGAATCGAAAATAATCATAAGGGTTTGGATTTGAAGAAGACATTTTCTAAGTTTTTTTTTTTTTGTGTAAGTTGTGAATGAGGGTGGAGAGATATTATGTATTTTCTGCGTATTTCCGACCGGTTTCCGACCTATTTATAATCGCAAACGGCTATAAAACGGCTAATGCAACGGCAGATTAACGGATTTATTTCGTCGGAAATTAGTCTGAAATTCCGACCAATTTCCGACCAATAAAAGGCTAATGCAACGGTCAGATTAACGGATCTATTTCGTCGGAATTTGGTCTGGAATTCCGGACCAAATTCCGACGAACTTACATCGGTCTCTAACTCGTCGGAAATTGGTCGGAATTCCAGACCAATTTCCGACCAATAAAATTTCGTCGGAAATTCCCGACCAATTTGGGACGGATCGTTTTTCCTCGGTATTTCGTCGGAAATTGGTCGGGAAATTCCGACGACATTTAATTGGTCGGAATTCCCGTCGGGAATCGGGCTGTTTTCTTGTAGTGATCCTTGATTAAATAAATAAAAATATTTTAAGAGCAATAATTATTACATATATGATATGATATAGTATGATAATTAATACAACCATGCAAGAGGAAAATATAGTAAAAGCTTCTAACAATCAATAATTTGTGAGGAGAGAACTAAAAAAGACGATGAAGGAGAGACAAATGTACTGCACCAACACAAAGGAAATTACACCGTTTGAAACTTTGACACAAAAAAACTCCTCATATGCTCTTAGCGCGGAGCAGGGGTTACCTCGGCTGCTGCGAATTGCATACTCGGTTCAAAAGAACTCTTTGATTCCACCTCTGTTGTGCCTCCTTTCGTTGAATTCTCAGAAACGAGACATTCTTTTAATTCATTAACAACGTGAGACATGGTTGGCCTTCCCAGAGAAGAAGGATTCACGCATGCTACAGCGAGTTCAAGAAACTTCCAGATAGAGCTAGATTCATAGTCCCCAGCAAGACTTGGGTCCACAATATTTTCAATACCTCCCTGGGTAAGCATAAAACCCACCCATTCTGGAATGTGAGGCTTTTCACGGTTTTGATCTATCACAGATTGGTTTGTGAGGATTTCCAATAACACAATCCCAAAACTGTAGACATCACTCTTTTCAGTTAACCAATTTGTTTGGTTATATCTGAGAAAAAAAAAAAGAACGATAGGAAATGTTTCAAATGGCCGGGGAAGGAAGACAAGTTTAGTTACTATCATGTTCCGAGTAAAACTTACTCAGGGTCAAGATATCCCGGAGTACCAGCAACAATTGTTGATATATGGGTTTCATTCCCAATTGGAAATGATCTAGAAATTCCAAAATCAACAAGTTTTGCCTGGAAATTCTCGTCGATAAGTATGTTTGTAGTCTTGACATCTCTATGAACCATTGGTGGTCTGCATCCTGTATGTAAATACTCTAGCCCTGTGAACAAAAAGTAACTCATAGTTAGATGATGAATGCAATTATGCAAAATTCATTTAATCGCTTGGAATGTAATAGGAATAAGTGAACAACAAAGTTAAAATTAAAAAAGAAAAAGAAAAAAAAGAAGTCAAAAGCAAAGATGATTAGGGATGTTACACATAAAACGAACCTTGTGCAATGTCTGTTGCAATGTTTAGTCTATTTTCCCAGCTCAAAGCGGAGCCACCACGTTCTCCTATAGTAACCACCACATATATAATTATATCATCCTTCTGAATTAACATAAGTAACATCAAAATATGGCAAGAGATCATAGTTACAAATTGGCGGGGGGGGGGGGGGGGGGGGGGGGGGGTNACTACCTGACAAATGTTTTTTTAAATCTCCATTGGCTGTGTACTCATAAACGAGGGCCAAGTGATTTTCTTCAAAGCAATATCCAACAAGACTTACCAAATTTACATGGTGAATCCTCAGAAGTAGCTCAACCTGATATTCAACCATGTAAACACACAGTGTGAGTCCCATATTTTCCTCATAATAGGTCATGTTTTGTTAAGTAAGATAGTATTTATACCTCTTCCTTAAATTGCTTGTAGCCTTTAGTTGGTGACTGAGAGATCAGTTTTACAGCTACGTTTTCCGTATCACTCAAGGAACCATGATAGACGATTCCAAACCCTGCTTCTCCAATAACTCTTTCAAAATTATTTGTCATAGCCTCAACCTCAGAATATGTAAACCTTTTTTTCTTCGTCAAAATTGACGATTGTCGTTGGTTTCGAGCTACATAGATAACAATACAACCAAACTCCATGAGATTTTAGAGCCTTAAGTACGCGCCCTCATGTTAACAGTAAAGTACCTTTTGGCATTCTTTTCTTTTTGAAAACAAAAAGGAGAACCAGCAGAGCCACAATAAGAACCATTCCAGCAATCGATGCTACAACTGGTATAACGATAGTCTTATTTTTAAATTTGCATAAATCATCCACACAAAGCTTCCGGTTTCCATCAGTCCTACAGACCACATGTATCACTTACAATACTGAGAGAGCGAAGAAAAAAAAAAATGTTAAAATCTTACAGCAACTGTAACCCTTTCTTCTTTCGGTCTAGAAGCGCTTGCGGAACGCGACCACTGAGTTTATTCCAACTTAAGTTTCTGTCGAGAAATAAAGTAACATGGAAAAATCAGCCGAATCTGGTGCAAATATATGAGACAAGTCAATGTTTATTCTGCTTCCCGACACAACTTACATGATCGACAATGATTTCATGATGGCTAGGAATTCGGGCACGCTTCCAGAGAGACTGTTGTTTGATAAATCCCTACCGTTTGAAAACATTTTAGTAGTCATTTGATATGTCTTCAGATGGAGAACAAATTTGATTTCAAAACGTAAACATTTAATGAACGTTGTGAAATAGCAGAATAACGTTTTTAAAACGTGCACAGGTATACTATTTATGAATTATATGTTAATAGTCCCACAAAGACAATGTTGTATATTTGCTTCCCATAAGTATATATGTGGTACTATGGACTACAATATCTTTTATCCATTCTCTCTTTTTTCCACTTTCTTCAATTATTCTATTCATATCTCCATTGCACAAAATCATGTCAGTCAAGATCAAAAAGAAATTATAAATAATTGACATAAATGATCGAGACACTCACAGTCTTTGTAGTTGTGTCAAATTTTGGAAGCCAGGAGCTATTATCCCACTTAAACCTATAGATGGCAAGTCTCTGTTTACATGAGCAGAGCATAACGAGTTTTATGTTTGAAAATGATTATAAAGACACGACTTTAATTTAACTGTAAAGATGTGTGAGAGAGTGATCTTACAAGGAAATGATTCTTGGGGGATTAGACTTATTATCTGTGTAGCTGCAGAGTACACCTTCCCATTTCCATTGCTCAGGGAGGCAAGGATCTCCTTGCCAACTGATTATGTTCAATCGATATGCGGTTTGTATATTCTTCATAGCAGCCACTGGTATAGGCGTAGAAACAGCCAAACAATATTATAAATGTTTTTTAGCAAAAAAAAAATTATGGAATGTTTCTTCTTTCTTTTGGTATTTAAGTTGATGGAATGTTTCTTCTTTCTCTTCTAAGCCTGTTTCTTCCCCAAAATCATCCTCCCAAAATCATCCTCCCAAAATCAACGTGTCTCTTGGTCTGATATTATCTCGGACAAAACAGAGCCTCCAAGGTTGGTTCGGCCAGTATCGGAAGTGGTCAATGGTGTTGAAACAGCTTCAATCCCTGATGATATTCTTCTCAACTCTCAGCCTTTATGGTCTAACTTCATCGTGGGGTATTTCATCGGGGATGCTCCTCACATCGGAAAGGTTCATGCCACAGTCAACAGAATTTGGGGATCTCCCTCAAAATCATCAAAGATTGATGTTCAATTTCTCAACTCCAAAACTGTTCTTTTCCGTATAGAAGATGGTCAAGTAAGATCTCGTATCTTGCGTAGACACTTCTGGCATATTTCCGACGTTCCTCTCGTGGTCCTAGAATGGAATCCACGCTCGTCAAACTTGAAGCCGTACCTTTCTTCCATGCCTATCTGGGTCGATTTTCATCAGGTTCTGACTATCTATTCTCGCATAAAGGGTTGATGTACATGGGTGATTTTGTGGGTGAAGCTCAAAAATTGCATCCAAATACTGAGCGCTGCATTCGATTAGATATGGCACGTGTCTTGGTGGTTGTCAATTTGGAAAAACCATTGCCGGAAAGATCTATTTTCAGTCTGAGCCAGAGGTGACAATCAGTGTCTCTTACCCATGGTTGCCTCCTCATTGTTCGTTCTGTAAGAATTGGGGACATAAAGATATTGAATGCTCCCAAATGAGAAAGGGTTTGATTGTTATTCCCGGGCAAAAGGAGTCGAGTCTAAGCCTTAGAGGAAAAACAGAGAAAGGCTCATCTTCAGGGACTCAAACAGAAGTAACTGTGAATACTGGAACTGCAATTGCCTCGTAGAATTCAATGAAGACCTCGGAGGTGATCACAGTTCAGGTGGAGAATCAGAATGCAAACATTCAGGGTGAACCAGTAGATGCTTTGGAAGAAGTTGAAGCATATGCAGGTGATCTTAATCCGGAAGAATCGTGGACAGTTGTAGCCAAGTCTAAGTCCGGTAAGTGTTCTCCTACTAAAGACTGGCCTGGAAAAAAACAACGGGATAGGAATAAGGAAGAAGGTTCTTGCTCGCCAACGGGGTTCATGATCCTAGAGAACATCGCCGAGGAGGCAGAGGAGTGTGAGGATGGGGAAATACTAATTTCAGTGGATCAAGAACAATGTTCATCTGAAGAAGAAGACATTCCAATTAAAGATTTAAAGACCAAGAACATCCCAGAAACTCGTGGGAAGAAAAAATCTCAGAAGACTCCAAAGAAGCCAGTCATAAAAAAAAAGGAGAAGAAGATTTCCGAACAAAAACAAACAAAAAAGCTTCTGAAAGGAAGCACTAATGTAAATGAAGCCTTTCTTTGCGTGGAATACTTGTGATTTCAACAAAATGCGCAAACACAATTCTGTACGATCTTGGATTCATCAAGTTCATCCATCGTTTGGTTGTCTTCTTGAGACAAGAGTTCAAGAAATAAATTGTCCGTCTATCATTGATAGTGTCTCCCCGGGCTGGAACGCTGTCACAAACTACGATTTCCACCATCTGGGTCGTATTTGGGTCATATGGTCAAATAAAGTTACAGTCATACAGCTATTCAAAAGCCCTCAAGTCATCACCATCTCGGTTAGCTCTCTATCGGGTCTGACTTTTGAGTGTTCCTGTGTGTACGCTTCAAATTTTCGCAAAGATCGTGAGCTACTATGGGAGGAGTTACATTAGACTCGTAATCTTTTTGTGACAACCAACACTCCTTGGATTGTTCTCAGTGATTTTAATGAAAATCTGTCTTCTGAGGAATATTTAAAAAAATTTGGATTCTCTAGAGATCAAACAGGAATGCATGAGTTTCAGTCTCTGGTTGCTGATTGGGAATTGACAAATTTAGGATTTGTTGGCCCAAAATATACTTGGTGGAACCAACAAGAAGTGGATCCTATTGGGAAAAAATAGATCGAGCTCTAGTCAACAGCTCTTGGTGCTCTCCGTTCCCTCATTCCTTTGCAGCTTTTGAGGCAAATGGGATATCCGACCACACTCGTTGCTTGATTCGTATGGTCAAACAAATATTCAAAAAAGAGGCGTCACTTTCAATTTTTCAATTATCCGGTCGACCATCCGAATTTCAATGAAACGGTTGCTAGGGTCTGGGAAGAACGTGCAGAGCTGTATCACTCCCGTTCAGCTCTTCATCGTTTTCATAGAAAATTGAAGACCCTAAAGGCTCACCTTTGGGCTCTTAATAAAGACAGATATGGAGATACCCAAGCAAAGACTAGAGAAGCATTTGCTTTGTTATGTGAGAAACAAACGGCTGCCTTGCTCGATCCTTCAACAGAAAACGTTGCCAGTGCAACATAAACTTCTACTAATTGGCATCACTTGGCGAGCATAGAGGAGCGTTTCTTTGGGAAAAAATCCATATCACAACACAAAATTCTACCAGAACAACGCAAACAAGAAAGTCAAAAAACTGTATCAACCAACTGCTAAATAGCGAGGGAGATGTAATAACTACGGTCGAAGATATAAAAGCGGAAGTGGTAAACTTCTTCTCAGAATTCCTCCAGGCTGATTCGTCTACTCAAACAACATTTACAGTGGCCTCTCTCCAAGAGTTAATCACTTTCCACTGTCCCGTTGATAAGTTGATCTATTAGCGAGTGATGTCACGGAATCGGACATAAAACAAGCATTGTATTCTATGCCCTCAAATAAAACACCGGGACCAGATGGATTCACGTCAGAATTCTATGAAACAGCGTGGCCTATTATAGGTAAAGATTTTGTTGTGGCGGTACAATCTTTCTTCATCTACAGTTTTATGCCACATGGAGCTTTAGCGCCTAAGAAGAACGATTCACAAACAATTAGAGATTATCGACCTCTCGCGTGTTGCAACATGATCTCAAAAATCATTGTGAGAAGACTTAAATCAGTTCTTCCGAAATGCATGATTCCAAACCATAGTGCTTTCATCAAAGGCCGGTTCCTTCTAGAAAATGTGTTGTTAGCGACAGAGCTTGTGAAAGACTACCAAAAAGACTCAATGTCCGCTAGATGTGCATTGAAATTGGACATAACAAAGGCTTTTGACACACTACGCTGGTACTTTATTGAAGTCACTCTCCAAGCAATGGGATTTCCGGAGATGTTTATCATGTGGATCCGAGTTTGTATATCTTCCTCGGCTTTCTCTATGCTGGTAAATGGGGACCTCGAGGGATTTTTCACAAGCGGGCGTGGGTTAAGGCAAGGCTGCTCTCTTTCGCCTTATTTGTTTGTAATTGCAATAAATGTCCTATCTCTCCAACTAAATAAGGCAGCTTTGGAAGGATAGTTTGGGTACCATCCCTAATGCCGTGAACTACATCTTACCCATTTGAGCTTTGCGGACGATATGCTGGTATTTATGGATGGGACCGAAGATTCGCTAAGCGGTGTAATTGACGTCTTGAAGGATTTTGAGCGTGGTTTAGGGCTCTCAATTAATGCCTCGAAATCGTCTCTATTTATGGCAGGACATACACTAGATGATCTACAACAAAAGGCTCAGGATCTTGGAATACCTTTAGGAAATTTGCCGATAAGATACCTGGGATTACCTCTTACGACAAAGAACATGACGCGTTCGGACTACAAACCATTGATAGAAAAAATTCGATGTCGTATGCTCTCTTGGTCAAGTAAGTCGCTCTCTTTTGCAGGAAGACTACAACTCATACAATCGGTCATTTCTGGTATCACTAACTTTTGGTGTGCAGTGTTTAGACTGCCGAAACGTTGTTTCGAAACAATAGAAAGCATGTGCTTGGCTTTCCTTTTGTCTGGTTCCCCTCACATCACTACAAAAGCGAAGGTTTCTTGGGATGATGTTTGTAAACCGAAGAAAGAAGGTGGATTGGGACTGAGAAAACTCCATGATTCTTCTCGCGTTTTCTCGCTTAAGCTCATTTGGAGACTATTTGAAACTCCTAGCTCATTATGGGTATCTTGGACTCGGCATTACATTCTTCATTACTCATCTTTTTGGGATGTTCAGGTATCTTCTAAAGGTTCTTGGATTTGGAAAAAACTCCTCAAAATCCGGCCATTGGCAAAGGAATTTTTTAGAAATGAAATAAAGAACGGTAAATCTACGTACTTCTGGTTTGATAACTGGATCAACTTTGGAAGCCTTATCGATATTTCATAGGATGCAGGAACGAGAATTCTAGGCATCCATCGTCAAGCAATGGTTTCGGATGTCGTGCGTAACCAAACCTGGTCTATTCGCCGTTGCCGAAATCTAAACTTTCAGGAAATTCTGGGTTGTATTCGACGTTCACCGGTTAGCATATGTTGTTCTTTGGCGGCATCGTGTTGACGTTTACAAAGAATTCTTCTGCAGTAAAGCGACGTGGGATGAAATTAGAATTCCTAGTCCTTTAGTGTGGTGGAGTCAATTAGTATGGTTTCCCCAATCTATACCCAGAAACAGTTTTGTGACTTGGCTAGCGATCTGAGATAAGCTTGCTACGGGAGAGAGAATGAGACAATGGAGACAATACCAGCCTTGCCTCTTTTGCGGAGAACGTAATGAGTCGCGAGACCATCTGTTCTTTGCTTGTCCTTTCTCTTTCACAATTTGGAATTGGTTATGCTCGAGAATTTTTCAGGGACGCACAAATCCAGATTGGTCTTTCACCTTGCGTAGCGTTCGGGGCAAGCGAAGTAACAAAAGGGGTTTTGTTTTGGCTCGACTAGCTCTTTAAGTTTTGATATATACCATCTGGCAGGAAAGAAATGGTCGTCAACACGGTAAACCAGCTTGCCCAGGAAAACTTCTCACTCACGTAATAGACAAGACTATAGAACTGCGTCTTAGAGCATATTCCCCAAGCAAGGAACATGAAGAAAACGACCTCCTCAACCGTTGGAAAGAAGTCCGATCCATTCCAACTTATTAAAGTCTGAAAATTCCTTCTTTCAACTTGTGTTGCAGTTTTTAAAATTGATAACTCCTTTGGAGTAAAGAACAATTGATCTCATGATCTTGTAACATATTTTTCTTTTTGTTGTCTAATACATATCACATTTCAACAAAAATAAAAATAAAAAAATAAGTTGATGGTGTTAATTTTTTTTTTTTTTTATAACTAGAGGGTAATCCGAACTTTTATCACCCAATTAATTTCCCCAGAGTGAGTGTAGCTGTCAAGTAGTCCACTCACTGGATTTTTAAATCGGTCTAAAGCACAACACAATTTCGATTGGAGTGGTTAGATAATTCCACATTTGAGGGGAATCGAACCCTGGCCTATACCAACAAGACAACTTTTCAATAAGTGGAAACCATTATCCCACTACTACTTAGGTTAAGATGATGGTGTTTTGGTCCATTTGTCTTAGACCCAATCCCACTTCTGGGTTGATTAAATCTCTATAAGTAAAAGGGTGGGATTCTATCGCAAAATTAATTCATAACAAGTAGAGTATTAGGTTATGTATTTTTTTTTAATAATATTAGGTTATGTATTTTCTCATTATTGATTTGAGATTCCTAACAACTGTGACAAATACATATATATCGAAAAATTAGACAAAATTGACGTACCATCGGCTGGATATGTTTCTGCATATGGACACTTTAGCACATTGTAGACCTCATACGCGTTAAGTAGTGGTGGAAGAGTTGACTGCCGTGTCCTCACCAGCTCAACGTCACACGAATAATCACATTTTTTTGGTGATGTGTTGAATATGGTTTCTATCTGTAACTTTTTTGGACTATACGCAGAGTTTGTAGTGTTTGCATCCCATACAATGTCGAATTCCCTGGTATCGTTGGCTCGCAGGTCTTGGATCTCGGCAAAGTGAAGATAAATGACAATATTGTCGCTGGGGTTATCTGAATAGCCGTAAATGGTAAATGATTCACTGGCATTTAAGGACGTTCCAGCGGACCTAGCTATAACTTCTGGTAGTCGAAACGGATTAGAGGAATTCACAGTGAGGGTGGTGTTAATTTCTTTTTTTTCATCAGAATTGAAGTCATCATCCGTCGACCATTTCCGATCGTAGACATCATCAGGATACCTGGCACAAAAAATATTTTTGTTGGCCATGAATAATTAATCGAAACTTGTCAAACTCAACTCTAAATAAAAGTAATAGCATTGAGGCTCCACTTGTTTCTATATCTAGTTGCTGCATATAAATTCTGCATCTCAATGTTCTTTGTTTTTATATTTAGTCTTTGCGTCTAAATGTTGTATCTTGAAACAATTTTGTTCGTTTATGAATTAAAAATGTGGTTACGATTTATATCAAAATGACTAAAAAAACATGTTTAATAATAATTTTGTAATGATCAAATTAATTTCGTTTAATAATTTTTTTTAAGGAAAAGTGTTTTGAACAAAAACTCGATTCCAAAACCAAAACGGGATGGAATTTTTTTTTCTGTATATAAAAGTAAAAGCATTGAATCTTTTGGCATATAAGAAAATTAGTGAGAGTTAACATACCGTACGCGTAGCCTTGAGTTTTCCTTATAAAATTCCCGAGATACGAGTTGCAAGGAACCTGATTGCGTAGAATAAGCATCATTTGGTAAAGGCCGTAGCTCCAAGGTTGATATGAAAGGTGTAGTTGTTCCTGTCTTAACAAGGCAGATCTGCAAGGAGTTTGACGTTGCCATGTGAATGATCTCAAAGTCTTGATCATACCAATGATATCGCGCATGCACCGTTGTCCACAAATTAGGCCCAATGTATAGATCGAATGTGGGATATATATTAAGGCCATCATAATTTCCATATGCGAACCCAGCTCTAATTAGGTAATTGATGCCTTTCTTGACACTCAGATCATAGCAGTGTCGTGTTCCTTCTGGAAAATATCTTAAAGCATTATACTGTTTATAGTCATTATTCCATTCAGTGGCGATTCTTCCACCTTTTCCAGTTCGGATGAAATCGGCATCAGATGAGAAATTTAATTTGGTTATTGGTTCGATATATGGAGACTGGTTAGTGGGTAACCCACAATCCAAGCTGATGAATCCTGACAAACATACAAAAGAAATATGTGTGTAAGAGCAGGGCCGTATCTAAGCATGTGCGAGGAGTGCATTTGCATCGGAACTTTGATAAAGTAACAAAAAATTTAGTGTTTTAAGGACCCAAAATAATTTTAAAACAAAATTTACAGTTAATTAGAGTCCATATTTTAAAGATTGTACAGGGACCATGATTGTTTTTGCTATTTTTGAGCCCGGCATAAGAGACAAAGGAAAAGTTTCTCCACCAGATCTAACACCTCAACACTACTTACGAAAACATTTAAAAAATTTAAAAGATATGTCCTCGTTTTTTTATGTATCAAAATGAAAATGAAACAACGCTAAGCGGATACCTTTTGAAAAATGTATTTATAACAATTAGAATGCGAAGGTTCAAAAAAAAAAAAAAAAAAAAACAACAACTAAAATGCGGATACCTTGTTGATCCTGAGCTTGAACAAGATGTGAAACAACAAAAGTGAACATGATCATGGCCCCTTTTAGTCCGTGGTGGCCGTCCATTTTTCTTTTTAATACACAGGAGCTCTAAGAAAAGTTTTAGTGCCTGAAGATAACCGTACATGTTAATTAGTGGTGAAACATTATTCCCATATAAGTCTTCAGAGCTTCGACCAAGTCTCCAGAGGTGTAATGATAAATATATCCATGTTGTGTAAACAATATTAACACCAACAAGTTGATTTTCTAATTGAAGTACATCAAGTTGATTTTTATTTAAGAAATAATAACTAGAATAATCTTCAAAAGTTGTGGTTTTATTAGAATAACTCTGTCCTAACATCCTAAAACTAAAGTAACCTTCAAAATTTGGCAAAAGACATTCAATGACATTTTTTCGTTTTAATAACCAAAATGCCATTAACCTTTTTTTTTTGTTAAATTCAAAATTTTGAAAATAATGAAATTAAGATTACAAAACCCTAAAAAACATAAAAGTGAATCTAAAAAAAAGAATTTCATCGGTTACTAAAGAAAAAATAAATCTCCTCTTCTCGGCGACTATGAGGGTGATTTCGAAACCTCTCGTCTTCTCTAGCGAGCTATACGGCAACTCCGGCGAGTCTGTGTTCCAGCCTCACGGACAATTGATTCCGGCGAAGAGTAGGTATGGAATTGTCCTTTTCTCCTAAGTTTTTTGTCTTCTTCCGCGAGTTCCTTCTGAGAGCGACGCGAGTTCTGGCGTCGTTTGGTCGTTCTTGAGGCGACATGCGAAGGGTCTGAGGGGCGACGCGAGTTTGATAACACCATATTTTACTTGTTTTAAGGCTTTGTTTTCATATGTTTTGATCTCACATTGTATAGTTTTGAGATGTTTTCATGCATCTAGGGTCCAATTGAGTTTCATTGCATTTTAGATGTCCTAGGTTGTCTTTGCACTCTTTTTGGCTTGTTCGAGCCATTTTTAGGTGTTCTTGGAGTTAGAGGAGTGTTGTAACCATCATGGAAGGTCAATGGGGCAAGAAAGGCAAGGAAAACATGAAGAAAAGACTGTAAAGTGATTCTATCGACCATATGGCCGATAAGACGGGCCGATAGAATCATAAAATGAAGTTTTCCAAGACGTCGATCCTGTCAAGCAATCTTATCGGCCATATGGCCGATAAAGAGGACCGATAAAGAGCCTCACCTAGTGTTGAAGAGTACCAGTTCCTGTGGGAGTTTGTATCGGCCAAGTGACCGATAATAAGTGCCCAATAAAATCGAAGATCAAGCATCGAGAATATGTGTCTGGAAGATCGACTCGGATGGAAGCGTTTACTTTAGATTTAGCTTTGGAGACCTTCATCAAAGTTGTCTTAAATTGAGTTAGCTTTCTAATGGGAGTGGTGTCAAGTCGTTCTGGGCTGTATTGAAGGAGTGACATCCGATTTAGTGGACACCTATCAACTCTAACGCGAAGGGAATGCATCCGAGCATGAAGGCTTACTGGTGAAGGTTTTATCGGCCATTTGGCCGGTAAACATGACCGATAGAACACCTGCTGGCGAATTTCCACTTGACTTTTGGTCCAACCCTTTTGTAATATATTCCACACTTAGTAGTTGAGTCTCAACAATTCTCGATATATGAAAAATTAGACTGCTTTAGCTTCTTTTTGACTGTTTAAAGTCTTCTTCTTCTCTCTTATCATTTTTGTTTTGTAAATCATTCAAGATCTACATAATTTTAGTGAAGATTTTCTTACTTTTCTTCCATCAATCTTCTTATTTTCATTATGTCTTTCATTTGTACGGTTTACTTTTGTGATTTAGCCATGTCTGAGTAGTTTTTCTATGATTATTGGGTAAAGTATATTAGGGTGATTCTAGGTTTGTTCTTGATGTTTAAGAGCTAGATTACTTGAAATCATTTCTCATTAAGTGTTCTTAATGCTAGATTAGCCTTGACAAAGTTGATCTAGAACCTAGGGAATTCCGCCACCTGAAAGGTGTTCTTAGGAGATTCTTGAATGAACTTAATGAGTGTTTTTCATATCTTAGTCAATAGACGTTGATGTCTAAGGTGAATTTTGGTTAATTAGACTTGTGTTTAATACTTGTTAGTTAGAGAATCGCGAACGGAAGTTTATGACGGTTGATGACTAAGAAAGGGGTTAATACCATGGACGTGGATTAATCTTTAGTAGTGTTCTAAAGCCTAAGGAGATATTTAGTCGAATGTTTGAGCATCTTGAGTAGATTAAAGAATCACCCGAGTCGATTGCGTTACCCGAGAAATCGTTTGTTTAAATTTGCTAATTAACGTTTAAGGTTGTCTTGTTGCTCATTTTGGTTTGCTAAATTACTTGTTTATTTCTCTGTTTTTGTATGTTTCAAATTGTTCGATTAAAAAGTAGAGTTGGATGAGCTTTGCAAAGAAAACTCGACATTGACAAGGAGTGATCTCGCGATTAAGATCCGTTTGAACCTCATGTCACGCCGGGCAGCACTTGAGGGAAGAGAGCTCACAACTTGTGAGATGAAGGTAGCTCATGCACTCGAAGAGGTAATTTATTGGGTTCCACCATGCCAACTAGAAGGTATTTTTGACTCAACCTTTGAAATCTATGATTATGAGGATAGTCACTTGCCTTGCATTGAAGATGTAGCTTCTAGTTCGCATACTCCCAAGCTCATTGATGAATGCTATGATTTAATATGTGAGTCTCAAAGACTAGATAACTTAAGAGTAGAAAATCTTGCTAGTGATTATCATGAAGTATGTTTTGATATTAATTATCTATGTGCTTTGAATATTCATGATATCGAGTTTAAGCTTTCAATGCCTGAGGAATCTAGTTCTCTTCTTAAAAAATCTTACCTAGGGGATGTGCTTGATGTAGATAAGATCTTGAATGAGATAGATGACCCTAAGGTTGAGATGGAATCTAGGAAGGAGGATATTGTGTTTTACATGATTGATAGAGATGAAGTTGACTATTTTGTGATTAACTCGTTTAAACATGAAGTCGACTTTATTTTCCATCAAATGCATTTGATCCTCATGAGCATCTCACCATCAAGGAAAATTCCAAGATGTATGCTATATTTTTAGTAAACTTTCTTGATGTGAGTTATGCCTCTTTGCCCTGGATAGTCGTGTGCCATGTTGCACATTTTGTTTATTGCCCTGACAGGAGAAGGACCAAAGTGGATTGGCTCAACCTTTTGATTCTCATGATTAACATTTGAAACGTCAAGCTTAGCAACGTAAAACAAGCGGTCTTGGGAGGCATTCCCATGACTATCTTTGTATATATTTTTGTTATTTCTAGTTCTTTTTGATGTTTTTGCTTGATGTTTATAGTTTTCATGGGTCCAAGGTCGTGGTGCTGAATGCATGAATGGATTGAGCTAAAACACGTCACACTCCTCTCCAATCCAAAGGTATGATCCTAACTCCATTTCATTGTACATACTTTTTGCCTATTTTGCCTTCTCTTTGACTTTTGTTGCACCGAGACGTTGCAATTCAAGTTCGGGGGAGGGATTTGTGTCTTTTAATCTTGTGTTTTGTGATCTTATTTTTCTTTTTGCATATTTGAGTCTCATACATACATATAAGTGCATAGAAAAACCATAAAAATCGAAAAAAATTGAAAAATCCAAAAAGAAATTATATAGTTTGCATCATTACATTTTTCTTTCTTATTTTTAGGATTGAGTCTAGAAACATATAGGATTTGCATTGCATATGCATAGGGGACAATGATAGAAACCACTTAGTCTAGAACTCGATGTGATACCCTTAGTAATATTATCATGTTGCTTGAATAACCTTTTTGAAACTTGTATACGCTTGCTTTGATCTCTCTACTATTAACTCTTTGTCTTGTAAATACTTGTTTAATTTGAAATCAACCCCTTTGATATTGGACTTAAATGAATCTAATCTTCTCGCTTATGGGCTTGTGATACATAACCGTTCAAAGAAAACACTCGGGTTATCTTATCCACTTTTACCACTCTCTAATAACCCGAGTGGCCATTCTCATCTTTAGAATGGTTTCCTGATATTTTCATATTTTAACTCTTTTTAACGCACATTTCATTTGGCTTTTATGTCTTTTACATGCATTTTTGTACCTTTTCCTTAACATTCCATCATCTTAGAGACATTAGTCAGTTTAGAATAGGTCCTAGTGAGTCTTGCATTGTTTAGAGTGTTTCTAGGTGCGTATGGAAGCATTGAGGAGTTTGGAGATGATGGCATGTGGATCAAGAGCAAAGAAAATCGCCAAAGGAAGAGAAATACAAAGAGAAGAGGAAAACAGAAGCCATTTCGGCATGATGCATCAGTGTGATGCACACCGAAATGACTTCTATTTAAAAACATAAGTCATTTCGGGGTACTGCATCGGTATGATGCACACCGACGCCAGTAGAGAAGAAGAGACAGGAGAATCCTTGGGGTGCCACATCGGTGTGATGTACACCGATGCGATCTTGCCGGACCATTCGGCTAACTCACATCGGTGTCGTAAATCGGGCAACAGCACACCGATGCAGCCTCCCTCAGACGAGACAGGAGAATCCTCGGCGTCGTGCATCGGGCAACAGCACACCAATGCAGCCTCCCTCAGACAAGACAGGATAATCCTCAACGTCGTGCATCGGGCAACAACACACCGACGCGGCTACTCCGGACAATTCAGCTGCTTCACATCGGTGTGCTGCATCGGTCAGATGCACACCGATGTGACTCCTGCGACAAAACTTTGTATAAATTATTAGAGACCTAATTATGATCTTATCATGTTTTTAACTTTTTAAAACTCGACCCTAGAGAGAGAGAGGGTGATTGTAAGAGATTCTTGAGCGATTTATGCAAGTTCTTGTTTAATTCTATCTTCTATCTATCTTCTTATCTTCTTCCATGAATCTAAACACTTCCTTTATGGGATTTGTGGAGATAAACAAGGGTTGTGAGTAGATTTCTAGAATTTTAGGGTGAAGTAGATTTAGGCAATTTTAGTGTGAATCAATGATGTTAGGGCCTAGATTATCATTAATCCTTCCTTGCTTAGTGTTCTTAATGCTAAATCAACCTTGATATAGTTGGTTTAGATCATAGAGAATTTCACGCCCTGAAGGTGTTCGATGAAATTCCCCTATGAACTAATCAAGGGATTTTACATTCTTAGCATATGGAAATAGTTGTCTAAGGTGTTAATTGACTAAATGATCTTGTTTCTAATGCTTGGAAATTATTAAATCACAAATGGGAATTTGTTCTTGATTTTGTAGTTTTCAAAGTGACTAATTCCAAGGAATTGGGTTAGTCTTGTTTGATGATTGTAGCCTAAGGATTAGCATTACTTGAGTATATTGACATCATTGTGAACCTCTAAATTTCCAACAATCGCATACTTCACCCTTGGATTCGTCTTTAGTACTGTCTTTAAACCGTAATTTGCACTCTCGTTTAAGTTTACCTTTATTGCGTTAGTTAAATATAGTTTGCTTTCAATATTTTTTTTTAGTTGCTAGAAAACCTCTTCTTGAATTGCTTAGATTAAGAAGTTTTATGTATTCTTAGTTTTTAATCTTAACCCATTATGGATTGACATCTTAAGTGCTACAATGACATGAGTCCACTTGGATAATTGAACACGAAAATATCCGTTACCATTTCCTACCTTTCACCTTAACCAATTTCTTTCCACCCCTCGTTGTTTGATTGAGTGAGGCATTTTTCTTGATAATGCTATTGTGTGTAAAATCTTGTAAGTATCGGGAATGACAAAGGTTAACTTTCATTTTTAGCTAGTCTAAGTTTTTCAAAGAAAGAGGCCAGCATCAGGATGGGGATCAATGGATTGAATGGTGTTGGGTTTGGGGAAAATGAACTTACGAAATGGTAGAGAAAGAATCATTGGTTGGAAAAACAAACTCTAGAGAAGAAAGACCTTAGGAAAGGAAAAGAAAAACACTCTCCATGTTTGAAAAAGAGAAAGAATAAAAAGTTTAGGGAGAGTGAAAAAGAAAAGAAAAGGGTCGATTAAAATCATCTCTAGGAGTTTGGAGTTTGGAAAGGAAATGGGGGTTAAAACGGGAGTTTGATTTACCACAAGGGCTTTTGGGGTTTAATGAGCTTCAATGAGTAAGATAAGAAGAAATGGAATCACCATTCGGGTAGAATTCTTTGCTAGGAGGATAGAACAATGTGAGCTTAACTTTGTATGCATAAATTGTTTCTAGTCTTCCTTGCTTTTACATAACATATAGCATTCCTTTTTCTTGAGAGTATGTCACCCAAAAAGAGAATGAACCTCCTTGCACTCACATTTACTCGCGCGAAAAGCCTTTTTCTTCCAAACCGATTGGACTTGATCACTTGCCCATTTGTGAGACTGCACCTTAAGAAAGATCAAATGAATGTGAGGGTTGGTTAAGAAGAGAACTTGTAGGCATGAGACATTGTTGTTAAGAGAAAAGATTAGGAGTTGCGATAAACCTTGAATGAGTTAGAGTGGATTAAGTGTTTTTTTTTTGCAACATGCTAGTATTGTTCAAGGTGATCAGATCAAATGCTTACTAAGTTATTTTGGTTTTGAGTTCCCATTTTCAAACCTCTCTTCCGGTTTGTCTTTTCTTGTTTGCTTGAGGACAAGCAAAAGGCAAGTCCAAGGGAGTTGATAACACAATATTTTACTTGTTTTAAGGCTTTGTTTTCATTTGTTTTGATCTCACATTGTATAGTTTTGAGATGTTTTCATGCATTTAGTGTCCAATTGAGTCTTATTGCATTTTAGATGTCCTAGGTTGTCTTTGCTCTCTTTTTGGCTTGTTTGAGCAATTTTTAGGTGTTCTTGGAGTTAGAGGAGTGTGGGTAACCATCATGGAAGGTCAATGGGGCAAGAAAGGCAAGGAAAACATGAAGAAAAGACTGTAAAGTGATTCTATCTGCCATATGGCCGATAAGACGGGCCGATAAGAAAGAGGTTAATATCATGGACGTGGATTAATCTTTAGTAGTGTTCTTAGGCCTAAGGAGATATTTAGTCGAATGTTTGAGCATCTTGAGTAGATTAAAGAATCACCCGAGTCGATTACTTTACCCGAGAATTCGTTTGTTTAAATTTGATATTAAACGTTTTTAGCTTTCGTTACTTGTTTATTTCTCTGTTTTTGTATATGTCGATTCATTCGATAAAAACCAAAACCAATTATCGCTTAGATTAGATAGCGTCCTGTATTCCTAGTGTGTCTTTCTTATTTCCATGTGGATTCGATCCCTAAGTGCTGCAATGACATGCCATTAGATTGAGGCATTGTGCAAAACGGGTAATTGTGCGAACCGTAATAAGTTAACTATCAGAGTTCCCGAGGAGCAAATAGAGAAACTTCTGGCGTCGTTTGGTCGAATCCGGTTAGAGTAGCGGCGGGTGAAAGTGACAGAGATGGCCACATCTAGCGAGTTGAAGGATTATCCTCCGAGATTGTATCCACCAGGAAAGTTTCCCTTGCTGAACCATAGCTTTGATTACGGCTGCCACCTGAGTGATTTTGGGTTGCTGAGGGAAGCTGTGGGTGATGCGGTCTACAATAATGTTATGAACAGATCTCAAGTAGGAGTAATTCTCAAGCTTGCATTGAAGGCGTATGTTTGGAGTGCACACACTGTTCATCAGTTTATAACCAACCAATTGGCAGTTAAAAGGCGGTATGAGATGTGGTCAATTATCGGTGGTCGGCCGTTGAGGTTTTCTCTGCATGAGTTTTGTGACATTACGCGGCTCAACTGTGATCAAATTGTTGGAGATTATTGGGACACGGATCACACAGATTTTTGGGAAGAGATGGGTGTGAAACCCTCGGAAGGGCCTAGCTGGAATGAGTTAGTTAAAGTGTTGGAGAAATGCAAGACTTGAAAGGTATCGAAGAAGGATATAGTAGCAAAGCTATTCATATTCCATGTAGGAATATTTGGCCTTCACCGGAATAGTCGAGTCCCCTTGATGTTCGCTAAAAGGGTGTTAGACGAGGAAGCTTTCGAGAGTCATCCCTGGGGTCGGCATGCTTTTAAGAATTTAATAGACTCTATTTAAGTTTCTTCTTTAGACGGAGATAGTTACATTCTTCGTGGATTTGTGCATGTGGTGCTCATATGGGCATTTGAGTCGGTACCTATCTTGGGAGAAAAATTTGGGAGAAGAGAAAACAACAAGCACAATCCTGATATTGTTCCTCTACTTCGGTGGTATTCATCACGGAAGCGAGACACTCTTGACTCTGTTTTGGCGGAGGATAAGAATATTTTATTAAACTGTGTACTTCTCATTTCATCAAGTCCGTGTTTTTAGGGAGAGTCGAATGGATGATTGATATCACTGTATTTTACCACTTCGAGTCTCATATTTTCTTTCGTTTTCATTGTGTTTCGTAAAGTTTCTATTACGTATATATTGCATTTAGGTCCAATCCGAGTCATATTGCATTTAGGATGTCCTATGTCGTTTTTGTGTTCTTTTTGGCTTGCTGGAGCCTTTCTCAGGTGTTCAGGACTGATTTGGATGAGCGTGGACGAAAGGAGACGAACGAAGTTCGAGGCGGAACCGCAAAGATCGAAGGAAGAACAAGAGGACCGGAATTTACACGCTCGATCGGTTATAACCGATCGATGAAAGCGATCCCACGGCAAATACACAGACGATCGGTTACTAACCGATCGATAAAACCGATGGCAGAAAAAATACACAGGCGATCGGTTATAACCGATCGATATAACCGATCAAGAATGTCTGCGGATTTTTAGCTTGACTTTGGGGCCCAACCCTTTTGTAATATATTCAACACTTGTTTATCTTTTTCATTATGCTGGGACTGACGAAAAATACAATCATTCTACCTCTTTTCACTGTTCTAGAACTCCTCTCTTGTATTTGTATGAAAGATTCAAGATCCACTCCATCTTAGTGAAGATTTTCTTACTTTCCTTCCATCAATCTTCTTTATTTTTCTATGTCTTGCTTTTGTTCGGTTTTGTTTTGTAATTTAGTTGTGTGTGAGTAGTTTCATTATGGATTGTGGGAATGGTTGATTTAGAGGGATAGATGATGATCTATTGATGTTTAGGACAAGATTATATAAATTCTCATGTTTAGAAGTGGTCTTAAAGCTAGGGTTGAACTAGCTACTCAATTTCTAGAACATGGACAAATTACACTTGAGAGAGGTTTGGTAGTTGTCTAGAAGATTTCTAATCATGTTTTTGAGGCTTAGCAAGATGAGAATCATGACTAAGGTTCATTAATTGGCCAAAAAGGATTTGTGTTTTATGCTTGTTGATACTTTTGTAGCAATTGAGAGATTAGCTAATTTGAATTATCAATGAAGGGTTTAGCATCATGAGAGTGAGTTAAACTATTTGTATGTGTTCCTTGCCATAGAATTCAGCTCATTGAGTGATTAGAAACATCATTAGTGAATCATCGAACACTCTTAATCGAATGCCATTTCCTACGATCCATATCTTTCTTTTCTTGATTGAAACCAATTTTAGTGTCTTGTTTTCTTTGAATCTGTATTTCTTGAACTAGCTTGTAATCATTTTAATTGTCATGTATGTTTTTATTTTCTGTCTTTTATTCTCTAGTTTTATCGTAATTAGTTTTTAGAATAAAAACCAACGAAAAAAAACCGTTTAGCTTAGCTTAAGTAGTTTCTTGTATTCTTACTGTGCTGTTCTTTCTCTCTGTGGATTCGATCCCTAAGTACTCAACGACAAACCGTTATGATTGCGGTAGTCTACACATTAGGGTAATTGATGTGTTGAAAAACGACTTAATCAATTTGGCGCCGTTGCCGGGGAGATAGCAATAGCCATTAGGATTTGGAATCTATCTAAGTCTAAGTATTTTTCCTTATTTTGTTACTAAACTACTCTGTTTTGTTTGCTCTGTTTTTGAAGGTGTATGCACACAAGAAGTCAAGGGCAAGAGAACTTGCAACCACTTGTGCTAGATATTCGAAGGCACGAAAGAGATAATCAAAGAGCAACCAGAGAACGTGCTGAGCACGTGAGGCGTTTAGGCATGGACGCTCAACGAAATGATCCTCCGCACCTAGGAGAGAACCAACCGCCACCGCCACTAGACGAAGTCCAGGGAGTGGGCTTAGACCCGAGGCAGCCAATCCACCCTCCTAGACAGCCACAAAGGATTGGTGCCTTCGATGAACCCACTACACAAGGGGTTCTAACTGGGATAAGGCCGCCACCATCTGCGAACAACAACTTCGAGATCAAGTCTAGCCTCATAAACATGGTGCAAAACTCGAGATTCTTGGGCATGCCGCTGGAAAACCCGATCGAGCACATTGATCAGTTCGATCGTCTTTGTGGGACGGTGAAGATAAATGGGGTCTCAGAGGATGTTGTTAAGTTGACTCTCTTCCCATTCTCTTTGGGAGACAAGGCTGCTCAGTGGGAGAAGAGTGTGGTTACCGCAACCATACCGACTTGGGAGGAGTGCAAGAAGCAATTCTCTGCAAAATTTTTCTCAAGACAAAAGACGGCGAAATTGAGAAACGATATCACTAGCTTCAAGCAAGGGAGCAACAAGTCGTTCTATGAGGCATGGGAAAGGCTGAAGGGGTACGCGAGGGCCTGCCCTCACCACGGAGTATCCAAAGAAGCACTTCTCGGGATCCTACACCGAGGAGTTCTTGAAAAGTACCAACTGGCCTTGAACACGGCGAGCAACGGAAGTTTTGCCAGCCAAGACGTTATCAATGGGGAAATTCTAGTTGAGAATTTGGCGCAAAGTGACCAAGGCTACGGTGGTGATTATGACAGAACGGTGAGAGATGCAAAGTATGACGATCAAAGGTTCAAAGACTTGAGCGATAAGTTAGACAAGGTTCTACTTGCGAACCAAAGATCAGTTAACTATGTGGGCGAGTATGGAGGCCAGCGAGGGTACCAGGATGTAGTACAAGAGAAGAATGAAGAGCTTCAAGACGAAGTGAATTACATTGGTAATCAAGGAGGGTACAAAGGGAACCGGGGAGGGTTCAATCAAAATTATCGGAATCATCCCAACTTTTCTTATAGAAGCAACAACGTGGAGAACCCCCAAGACCAGATCTACCCTCCTCAGAACCAGCAAGGATTCCAACCCAAAACATTCGACCAACGAGGCTTTAAATCTAACCAAGGCGGATTTCAAGGAAACCAAGGAAATTTTCAACCCAATCAACCAAACCAAAGGAACTACAACTCAAACTACCAGCAGAGCTATCAACCGAGGCCAAGCAACTTCCCAAACCAAGGGAACATACCGAACAAGGAGGCGCAAAGTGACGTGCAAAGTATGCTCCAACAAATTTTGGAAGGGCAAGCTAAGGGGCAAGTTGAACTTACCAAGAAGATGGTAGATATCAACAACAAGGTCGACGGTGTATAAAAGGATCTGAATGCCAAATTTGAGCACCTGTCAAAACATGTTAAGGGCTTGGACAACCAGATTGCTCAAGTTGCCTCGACATCGAAGGTACCGAGCGGGGTGTTGCCCGGGAAACCCGGAGTCAATCCAAATGAGTATTGCCAAGCGATCACATTAAGGAGTGGAACTGAGCTACCAACGAGGGAGCAAGTCGTTGTAGAGGTTGAGGAACCAAGTCAAGACGGACTTGAAGAAGTTGGTGAAGATTTGAAAGAACAGAGCCCTGGATCGGTTACACCGATCGGTTACAAACCGATCCAGATTGATATGACCGATCGGTTATCAAAATGCGATCTGTTACGAGACGAAATCGGCCAGTCCAGATCGGTTACTCCGATCGGTTATAAACCGATCAGCAACCCAGGATCGGTTACTAACCGATCGGGAAGACCGATCCCAGCCCAGAATGACGGAAACTATGCTCCAAATGATCAAATCTCCAAGGATCAGGCGAAGAGGAATGAGGGGGAATTACCTGGAATCATCAAAAAGAAAGTAGATTTCATACTTCCACCGTACGAGCCAAAAATTCCATTTCCGGGAAGATTCAAAAGGAAAATCATGGACAAACAATTCGAGAAGTTCAAGAAGATCATGAAAACGGTTCAAGTTACTATACCGTTTGCTGATCTTATGCTCGAGTGCCCAACATACAACAAGCTACTCAAGGACGTTATGACAAAGAGAAGGCAACTTGAAGATGCTATGGTAGTGATCAACCATGACTGTAGCGCGATAATTCAAAATAACTTTCCTAAGAAGCTTAAGGATCCAGGCAGCTTCACGCTACCGTGCTCATTGGGACCCCTGTCCTTTGGGAGATGTCTAGTCGATCTTGGTGCCAGCGTGAGTCTCATGCTACTGACGGTTTCTAAGAAGCTTGGGTACACTAACTTCAAGAAGACGAGAATTTCGCTAATCCTGGCGGATAGAACGATCTGGTTTCCAATTGGGATTCTCGAAGACTTGCCATTGAACGTTGGGAGCTGCATTATCCCAACTGATTTCGTGGTGCTGGAAATGGATGAGGAGCCATCAGATCCCATAATCTTGGGAAGACCTTTCTTAGCAACCGCGGGTGCCATCATTGACGTGAGGGGAGGCATGATCGATCTACGCTTGGGAGATCTCGTTATGAAATTCAACATAATGGAGGTGATGAAGAGGCCAACCATAGACGGAAGTGTTTTCTACATCGAGACCTTAGATGAGATGGTTGATGAGTACTTGGCTGAGTTGAGCATGGGAGATGCCCTAGAAGTAACCCTCACACAAAACAGCGAGGAGAGCGACCTTGTGAACGAGGAGGCGATCGATTATGAGAACATTCTCAATTCTCATTTGCCATGGGCGACAGAGGCATACTTCTCGGAGTTAGGGGAGAACTTAGCCGTCAAGGAGAAAGAAAACACTAGCAATGGTAAGTCTAGTATGGATGATGATTGGAGCGAACTTGATGCTCCACAACTTCAGCTCAAACCGTTGCCCAACGGTCTAAGGTACGCGTTTCTTGGGACGAACTCCTCATACCCGGTTATAATAAATGATGCATTGAGCGAGGAAGAAACATCTATGCTTTTGAATGAATTGAAAAAGTATAGGAGGGCTATAGGCTATTCTCTGAAAGACATAAAAGGAATTTCTCCGTCCATGTGCATGCATAGAATTCATTTAGAGGATGAGTCTAAAACTTCAATTGAACACCAAAGAAGGTTAAACCCAAACCTAAAAGAGGTAGTCAAAAAGGAAATTTTGAAACTGCTTGAAGCGGGAGTAATTTATCCGATCTCGGATAGTACTTGGATCTCCCCAATTCATGTAGTTCCAAAGAAATGGGGAATGACCGTAATAAAGAATGAAAAAGACCAATTGATCTCAACTAGAACCATCACAGGCCATAGAGTTTGCATTGACTATAGGAAACTGAATTCCTCGACTAGGAAAGATCATTTTCCTTTGTCATTCATTGATCAAATGCTTGAAAGACTAGCAAACCATTCATATTATTGCTTCATCGATGGTTACTCGGGTTTCTTTCAAATACCAATACACCCGAGTGACCAAGAGAAGACGACTTTCACTTGCCCATACGGTACCTTTGCTTATCGAAGGATGCTGTTTGGGTTGTGTAATGCACCCGCGACTTTCCAAAGGTGTATGATGTCTATCTTCTCCGATTACACCGAGGATATAATGGAAGTCTTTATGGATGATTTTTCCGTATATGGCTCTTCGTTTGGTGGTTGTCTTTCTAATTTGTGCAGGGTACTAAAAAGGTGCGAGGACACGAATCTCGTTCTGAATTGGGAAAAATGCCACTTCATGGTGAAAGACGGAATCGTTCTCGGGCATCGCATTTCTGAAAACGGGATCGAGGTCGACAAGGCAAAGATAGAAGTTATGGTGACTTTGGAACCTCCGTCAACAGTCAAGGGAATCATAAGCTTCTTGGGGCATGCTGGGTTCTATAGGAGATTCATAAAGGACTTCTCAAAAATTGCAAGGCCACTCACGAGGCTCTTATGCAAGGACGTCGATTTTATCTTTGATGACGAATGCCACAAAGCTTTTGTGAAGTTGAAGAACACCTTGGTGAGTGCACCCATTGTGCAGCCACCGGATTGGAGTTTGCCATTTGAGGTGATGTGCGACGCGAGTGATTACGCTGTTGGGGCCGTACTGGGACAAAAGAAAGATAAAAAGCTCCATGTGATCTATTATGCGAGTCGGACTCTAGACGATGCGCAAGTGAGATATGCAACAACGGAGAAAGAACTCTTGGCGATTGTCTATTCGTTCGAGAAGTTCCGATCCTACCTTGTGGGTTTGAAAACCATTGTGCACACCGACCATGCTGCGTTGAGATACTTGTTAGCAAAGAAAGACGCAAAACCGAGATTGCTGAGGTGGATTCTTCTTCTACAAGAGTTCGACCTAGAAATCAAAGACAAAAAGGGGATTGAAAATGGCATAGCGGATCATCTATCTTGGATGAGAAATGAAGAGATAATCCCCATCGATGACTCATTGCCCGAGGAGCAAGTGAACCTGATCCGAGCCTTGTACAAGGCGGAATTTATGATGAAAGAAATTTTATCGATGAACACCATGGAGGTTAGCTTGCCTTGGTATGCAGATTTTGTCAACTTCTTGACAATCGAAAAAGAACCACCAAATCTCCAAGGGTACTCAAGGAAGAAGTTTTACAAAGATGTCCGACATTACTTTTGGGACGAGCCCTATCTTTATAGGCGATGCAACGATGGGCTCTATAGGAGGTGCATTTCGGAAGAGGAGACTTCCGGGATTCTGTTTTGTTGTCACGGATCGGATTATGGAGGGCATTTTGCAACATTCAAGACGGTCCAAAGCGGGATTTTAGTGGCCTACGATGTTTAAGGATGCTTATGATTTCATATCTAAATGCGATGCATGCCAAAGGAAGGGCAACATAAGCAAGAGGAATGAGATGCCTCAAAACCCTATTCTCGAAGTGGAAGTGTTTGACGTATGGGGCATAGATTTCATGGGACCATTCCGTCCTCGTATGGCAACCAATAAATTCTTGTAGCGGTTGACTATGTATCGAAATGGGTGGAAGCCATAGCAAGTCCAACAAATGATGCTAAGGTCGTGGTGAAACTGTTTAAGAGCATCATATTTCCAAGGTTCGGAGTTCCGCTTGTGGTCATAAGCGATGGAGGAAGCCACTTCATCAACAAAGTATTCGAGGGGCTTTTGAAGAGGCATGGCGTCAAGCATAAGGTAGCTACACCTTATCATCCCCAAACATCTGGCCAAGTTGAAGTATCAAACCGTCAAATCAAAGCAATTCTGGAGAAGACGGTGGGAAAAACAAAGAAAGATTGGTCTACCAAGCTAGACGACGCTCTATGGGCGTATCGAACGGCTTACAAAACTCCGATTGGAACAACTCCGTTCAACTTGCTTTACGGGAAATCTTGCCACCTTCCAATGGAGATGGAATACAAGGCGTTGTGGGCAACCAAACTACTCAACTTCGACATCAAAGCTGCCTCCAAGAAGCGTTTGGTACAATTGGAGGAGCTTGAGGAAGCCCGACAAGGAGCTTACGAGAGCTCGAGGATTTACAAAGAAAGGACGAAAGCCTCCACGACAAAAAAATCCTTAAGCGAGAATTCAAAACCGGGGACCAAGTCCTGCTGTTCAACTCAAGGTTGAGGTTATTTCCCGGGAAATTGCAATCGAGATGGTCGGGACCGTTTACGATCAAAGAGGTCCACCCCTACGGAACGATAGTGCTTTGGGACAAGTCCGGAGGAGATTTCTCGGTGAACGGTCAGCGTTGCAAGCCGTACTTGGCAAATGTCACGATTGAGGAACGAGCCACTCTTCCTCTTTCCGACCCCCAAAACGCATGAGGCGTCAACAAAGTCAAGCTTAACGACTTAAAACAAGCGCACTTGGGAGGCAATCCCATGTTATCCTTTGTCAATATGTTTATAAGTGTGATTTAAGTTTGATTTTATCTTTGTTTTGTGTGTTTTAAGTGTTACAAGACGTCGGGATTCGCAGGGGAACGATCGGAATCAAAACGTGAAAAATCACAAAACCAGACAAGCTGGATCGGTTATCCACATCGGTTATAACCGATCACGATCTGAAGGGATCGGTTTCCCGGATCGGTTACAATTATGCGATCTGTTACGAAGGAAAAATCGTCTCCAGCAATCGGTCATAATGATCGGTTATAACCGATCAAGATCTGAAGGGATCGGTTTCTAGGATCGGTTATAACCGATCGCAAACCCAGGTAATTGTTTTTCTCCTTCTTGTCTCACGACTTTCTCTCTCCCTCTCACTTATCAGTTTCGCGAAAAAACAAAAAAAAAAAAAAAAAGGGGAGAGAGAACTTTTTCGATTTTCAATCGATTTCTCTCGGATCTTCACCGATTTCACTCATTTTTCGAACACAATCCTCTTGCCTATCAATTTCGACCAACCCACCTCGCCAACAACAAGGTATGCTCTCCATTTACACCCTCTTTCATGAAAAGCAAGGTTTGTTCCAATTTTGAGAAATCATGAGATTGCTTGATTTAGGGTCGAAAATTGCATGATTGTGGTTGGGTTAGGATCGATTAGGCTAGGAATGGTGGAATCATAGACCAATTTCGAGTTTTAATGGTGAAATTCAAGGTGTGAACCCTAGGTGTTCTTGATATGAATAGTGATGAATTCCGGGAACGGGTTTTGTCAAAATTTTGGGGTTTTTGGTTGAGATTGATTCACTTAGACTTCATTGATAATTACAAAAAATTAGAATCACCTTGAACTCACAAATGGGGACAATTTGAGTTATTTGTGAAATTGTGAAAATTGGTGAATTCTAGAAATTTTCGTAAACCCGAATCTCGACTCTTGCTATGATGGGTTGTTTGCTTGATTACAATTTGCCGTGTTCTTAATCTCCAAAGGTATTTTGTAGGAAATGGCAACTAGAGCAAGAAAATCAACGAGTCGAAGAACGAAGGAAACAAGTGCTAGCAACCCAAGTGAACGACAAGCTGTCGTATGGACGGAAACAGAGAAGAAAGCGCTCAAGGGATTTGAGAAGTTCAAGATGAACTCGACGCGGTTTCCAGATCAAGAGTTGTTGAAGACTATGGGTCTATTTGAAGACGTGGGCGCGTTCTTAGACTCGATCGGCTTGGGCATCTTAACGAGAATGGAAGCGCCAACATTTGAGGTTCCGGTCCGGCACTTATTGGCAACCGTGACGGTTGACTACAAGGATCCTAAGGAGAAACGGGCGCAAGACGGGACACTTAGGTTCAAGGTGGATGACAACGAATTTGCGTTGTCCATCTTTGATGTGTGTGACGCGTACAGGTTTGCGAAGAAGACCCAAGTCCAGTTCCCGGTGTTGTATGCTGGGAATATAGTGTGGCAAAGTATTGCGGAAGGCTTTTACTCGAGCCACAACGCGAAGACGACTTTGGTAAGAAACCCGGTGCTCATATATGTTTGCAACCTGCTAGCAAACACTTTCTACGCGAGGAATGAAATGGGAGCAGTGAAATTAGATGAGTTGTGTTTCATCTACCAAGGGATCAAGGGTTTGTTGAGAGATGGCGACGGAGATCCCATTGACGACGAATTGGGAGATAATGTGAACTACGGGAGTCTCCTAGCGACGCGACTTATGAGTTTCAGGTCTTGGGCTAAGACGGCGAAGAAGCCGCATCTATGGTTAGGAGGGTTCCTTACACCGCTCCTCGCAAAGGCGGGAGTCGACCTACGTCGCTATTCACCGAACCGAGACCACAACTACATCGACTGCCACTACCTCATCAAGAACTGGTTCTTAAAGGGAGGAAGTGACAACGTGTACAAGCTGTACGATGCAAGCAAGAAGACGCGAACCTTCCAGCTTCCCAACACTGCGTGGACGACCCTATTGGGGTTGGAAAACGTTGAATTCAGGTTGAGAGAGGACGAGTATCTTGATGCCATCGTCCAAGACGAGGACGAGCAGCAACAACCCGCCGAAGAAGAAGACAATCAGGTTGATGATGAGACGGGCGACGATCTATACGGGGACACCAACGACATACTTCCCGAGATTGACTTCACCCCAAAGACCAAGAGGGAGAAGACTGTCCACCTACCCTACAAAGTGCAAATGCGGATCAACAAGGTGCAACGGAAGATCAACGAGGCGCACAAGAAGCTATTCGCCAAGCTCTTCCGCAAGGTCAAGAAGCTCTAACCGCCCGACTACGTTTCCACGGACGATGAAGACGACGAGGAGACGGAAGATGACCCTTCTCATCACGCCGAGGACCACGAGGCAGGTCCGAGCACATCCACCTGAAGAGAAAACAAGACAAGAACAAAAACTTAGTGAGTTATCCAACTTTTGAACATTTTTCTTCTTTTCTCTTTTGCGTTTTTATTTTTATATGTACTTTTGTTATCTCTCGAGCTTGTGATACACCGAGACGGTGTAAATCAAGTCCGGGGGGATACTAATCTGAGTTTTATTTGTTTTGAGTTTTATTTTCGTTTTTTTTTACATTTCACATTTGCATAATCTATAAAAAAAAAAAAAAAAACGAAAATCATTTTTAGAATTTAGGATTTGATTTTTCACTCTTCAATTTTAGTAAGATTGAGTCTAGAAAATTGTAGCATTGCACTCATTTGCATAGGGGACAATGATTAAACACATGAACTTTAAAGCATTGCCCTTGATAAACATGTTATGATGCATAAACCGCTTTGAAAAATTGGAAAATCCATGCTTTGATCTTTTGGCTTGCTTGTATTTGGTTAGGATGAAACTTGCTGTGATTTGATTCTAACTCTATTTATTTGAACCTAACTTGAACATTAATTGTCTCGTCTAAGGGTTCGAAATGCATTCTCATGGTATTAAACTTTATACTCGAATTTTCTTATCCGCTTTACCACTCTTGTGCTAATTCGAGTAGTTATCCTCATTTTTAGGATAGTTCCCCACCTCATCACCTAAGCCAATTGTTTCAAACCCTTGTTATTTGTGAGTGAGACATTTTTCTTGAAAATGCATACAATTGAAAAATCTTGTAAGAGAAAGGAACGACAAGGCTTATCTTCCTTAGATAAATGACTCGGGAACTGAGAAATAGAATGGTTAGGATAAGCCGGATTGAATGGTGAGTGAAGTGAGGAAGAGGGTGAGAGGAAATCGGTTTAAGGCTGAAGAAAGAGTCTAAGGTGTAAAAAAAAAGCGAGAAACTCTAGGAAAAGACCGTGTATTCAAAGTTGTCTAAACCCTCATTTAATAATAAAATAAAAAAAATAAAAAAGAGAAGAAAAACGAGAATAAGGGTTCAGACTAAGAAGAAAAATTTCCCTAGAGCGTTAACAAAATAAAAAGAAGCGAGGTTTTGAACGATGAGTATATCTAGCCAAAAGGGCTATGGGTTTTATTTACGGGATGAGTGATTGTGAGGCAATAAGCGTAAGACGAGAGATTAG
>PKMM01002857.1:694929-716295 GCA_002933915.1 Eutrema heterophyllum
ATATATATATATATATCTGAATTCTTTTGGCTGTAAAAGTGATTTCATTTTATATATAATTTATTAAAAATTATTAAATATCTAAACCAAAACTTAAAAAAAATTGGCATTCGAGTCCGATAAGGCCCAACTCGTTGATAGGGGGATTCGTGATCCATGATATCTTAGGTTTTAAATTTATAAACCTAAAAGTTCTGCAAGTGCATATGTGCGAATGTAGTACTTTAGGTATCGATCCAAACGGGGAGAGAAAGATGTTCTGCGAGACTTTAGACAAAGATTTGATCATTAACTTATGGTTCGTAATTAATTTATGAAAAAGATTTGATCATTAACAAATTAATAATTTGTATTTAGAATCATATAAATTTCATTAATCCATTTTTATTTATAAAATATTTATCTAAAATATATATTCCGCACCGCTTTCTACATTTTTACCATTCATACATTTGGACCGCACCGCATGTTGTTTTTTTCACCATTCATATATTGTCATGCACCGCTTGTTCCGCAGTAACCGCACTTGTTCCGCAGTAACCGCACTTGTTCCGCATGATGTGTTCCTTCCAACCTCACCGCACTAAAACCGCACCTTACCTCATAAACCGCTTGTACCGCACCGCTCAAACCGATGTCACCATTCGAAGCCAAAGTGTAGTAAGGAAGTCTATAATGAACGAAAATTGTAAAGAACGAAAAACGGAAAATTTCTACTTAACCTAAACTAAGAAAATCGACCACTAATCTAAACTTAGAGAATCTAACTACTAAACTAATACTAAGAGGAACTAGAACTAAGATTAAACTAACCCTAAGAAGAACACTCGCTAAACTAATACTAAGAAAATCCGACTACTAAACTAAACCTAATAAAATCGATGACTAAGCTACTCTAAAAGACTCGATTACTAAAGACACTAAGAAAATCGGTTTGAAAACTATTATAAAACGTTGCTGGGTCGAGAGGGATATCTCGGGGTATGCTCGATTCAATCACACGGCCCCTAGATCTTTAGTAACCGGTGTTTCTAGATTCTAACTCCACGAACTGAACTGAATAATGGCGTAGTCTACTTTCGTACACCCTACGCACCAACAATCTATTCACTCGACCAATAGCTTTCGTCTCTGGCCGCGCGTAAGATTGTGACGAGCTAGTTGGTTCATAAGTTCACGACACTCCGTAAGTATACTTTCGAAATCTTACGACGCACACGCTCTTGTGGATGGACTTTTCGGATATTTAGATTCAGCACTTTCGTGGTTCTAAACACCTAGAATCAGCCTTTAGTTAATGACGCTAGATTCATGCATTAACAATAATCCACAAGAAAGAGCTCTAGAAATCGGCTAGGGTTTACCAAGTGAAATCCTTATCGAACATAGAATTCCCCTTTGATAATCCCTTTAAACCCAACAATAAAACTACTCACACATAGATGAGATGAAAATCATAATTGAATGAATTACAGGATATTGTTGAAGAAGCCTCACGATTTCAAGAAGTAAGTCCGGTGAGAAACCTACTCATTAATCTCGAAAGTAGAGAAAAACCCTAGAAAATAGTGTAAGAGTACAAAATGAAAGCAAAACTAATATAAGAGCTAAGATTGTAAAATGTGGCACACGAAATTTCTGTCTAAAACAAGTATTTATAGGTCTTCAACTTGCTTGGGTCGTTTAGGGTTTGACGGGAAAAGACGGTTTTAGCCTCGGGTGAAGAAACGGATCGATTTGGGCGAAATACTTCCCACCGCGGGTAGCTCCCTTCCAGCCGCAGAGAACATGGCTTTGGCCGTGGGTGGAAGCTCTCGACCAGTGACGAATTGATGCTTGGCCGCGGGTCTGGCTCCTCGACCTACGGCGGATGGGTGTTCGGAACAGCTTCAATTGCCTTTAGTGCTTCAGGAATATTTACGGATCCAACCGTTGGATCGTCTCCAATCCAATTGCATTGGAAAGCTGGTTGTGTCTACTTTGTTGTGTCCAAATTTGGGGATGATCGGACGGTGTAAAGGTCTTCTTTGATGGCAATATTTCTTGACATTCCAAGTTTATCCAAAAACATATTTTTCTTCCGAAATGCACTATTTTATCGCCGAGTTACCTGAAATGTCTTTCAAAACGCTAAAACATGAAAATCACTTGAAAACCATTGAAAACGGAGTTAAAACACCTGCAAAAGATTATGAAAGTGATCCATAAAAATAGTCAAAAACTGGTGTTATCACTTTTCCCGCAACATGGCCTGCATTTGCGGGTTCCCTATTGCCATGATGTCAAAGAGCGAGTCATTCGTCGTAGCCTCCATATCAACCCTCTCCTGAAGACTCGCAATCTTCGCCTGATATGCGGTTTGGCTCTCTTCTAGACTCGTAATCTTTGCACGTAAGACGACTGGATCATCTTCTGGCGATCGTCGTCGCGGAGCAAATGACGAGGTAGCTGAGACATCTCGAATAAATCCCATCCCGACGACCTTCCCCTTTTTCTTAGGGACGGTCTAAATTTAAAATTACAGTTAATTAAAAACATTTTTAAATTTTTAAAAAAATATTAAAAAATAATAAATACAAAATTAATTATTCGATACCTCCTCGAAAATCCGGTCAATATTGGCTGTGGTCAACCTCCAGACTGGACCGACGAACCACCAGGTGATAGCTGAGAGAGCTGTGTCTCTCGCTCAGTGACCTTGGAAGTCACCTCGTTGAAGATCTGCTCGGCCTTCTCATTAACAAAGGCACCATTCTTCTTACGGTGCGTATGCTCAAAAACCTTCGTCATCGGAGGGAGTACACCTCTGTTTTCGGCGGCCTAAGAAAAAAAAATGCAACGTTATTGATCAAATCAAGTAAATAACATAAACGAAATAATTTAAATAAATTGAATTACCATTTTTAGACGAACACCCGTAAAAGGCGTTTGACCGGCTGTATGAGACAAAGCCACAAGTTTGCCATCCGGACCAACGGTGTTGCGGGAAGCGGAACACTTCTCCACAGTTCTTATCGAGTTCGGATCCAGCCAATACCGCACAAGCCGTCCCATAATGCTTTATCCATGTGCAGGGGCTTTGCTTCATCACCATCCTTCTTCCATTCACCAACTACCCCTTGGATGTGAAGGTTCACCTTCTCGAAGAACAAATTTTTAACCTCTTCATGAATCGCAAGATCCAGTCATATTTTTGGTGCATGAGAAACAAAAATAATTAATTATTTTATAAAATTAAATTAACTATATATATAAATATAATAAAATAATGAAAACACAAAATTTTTGTTTATACGTACTGCAAACATCTTCAACCATGTATCATTGACATGTGTCGGGAGCTGTTTCCAATTGGTATGAGGCTCAGAAAAGTATGACTTGATAATTTCAGAAACGGTGCGTCCAACTTTGCATTCAATACCAAACCCGAAACAATAATTGGCATTAATTAAATATAAATATGTAATAATACATGTAATTCAAAAAAATATATATTACCATTTTGCACCGTCGATATGGTCCAGGTCTAATCTCTTAATCCTATGCCGGCCCGGCTGTGCAAGCAAATCATAGACCGTTGTTGATTGTAGAAATCACACAAGGATAAAAAGAATTGAAAGATTAATCGGGATCTCGTTTTTATTAAATCAAACTCGTCGGAGTTTACAAAGTGTTTTGAGATCGGTAAATAAGATCGAGATCGGAATTTCGAGCTCTCACTTTCTCTCTCTAAAATGTGTCGTGAATTCATCTCCCTTCAAAATGTCATTGGAACCTCCTTATTTATAAGCTTCCTCGGCAGCTTAGACCTTTTCCCCAATCCGGGAAAAGTTCCGCGAATCCCGGATTAAAAAACTAATTAATCTTCATTTTTTCCGTATTTTCCGTAAAGTTCCGCGAATTCCGGAAGTGGGTTTTCACTACAAGAAAACAGCCTTATTCCAACGAAATTTTACGACGGAAATAATTCGATGTAAAGTACCAACGAATTTGCATCGACTTTACAACGAAATATATTTTTGATGTAAAGTCGTCGTAAATATTTGTCGTCGTAATATAATGACGCTTTTACGATGACATTACGACGATGTCAAAATTCGATGTACAATTACATCGAAATTACATCGAATATCATTTTTTTTTGTAGTTCGTTGTAAATTCGATGTAAATTTTACATCGAATTTACATCGAATCCATAATCCATACTAATTTAGGGTATATGGTTTAGGGTTTAGGGTTTAGGGTTTACGATGATTATAAGGTTGATTAAAAGTTCTATAAGATTGGTTTTTCATCGTTTATATTGTTTTAACTAAGTTCTACTCATTGTATACAAAAATTTGAGTTTTCACAAAAATCAATAACATTATATACTTCATACATGTTATGGATATATTTATAAGAACAAAGCTTATACATTATTATGCAAGATAAGTGAGTTTCCCAGAAATTAGATTCCATCGTCGTTATTGAATTTGTTGTTTACTAAGAGAATTCTTGGAAGCACAAATATACTTCGTTGATACATTTAAATATTGTGTATTGTAATTTAGGATATAAGGTATAGAATTATTTGATTACGACGGATTCGTTGTAAATTCGATGTAAAATTACATCGAATTTACAACGAAATACTAAAAAATATGAAATTTCGCACACGCGGCAAATTTAATTTTTGATTACGACGATTTTACGACGGATTCTATGTAAATTCGATGTAAAATTACATCGGAATTACATCGAATATCATTTTTTTCGTATTTCGATGTAAATTCGATGTAAATAATTCTATACCTTATACCCTAAATTACAATACACAATATTTAAATGTATCAACGAAGTATATTTGTGCATCCAAGACTTCTCTTAGTAAACAACAAATTCAATAACGACGATTGAATCTAATTTCTGGAAAACTTCCTTATGTTACATAATAATGTATAAGCTTTGTTCTTATAAGTATATCCATAACAAGCATGAAGTATATAATGTTATTGATTTTTGTGAAAACTCAAATTTTTGTATACAATGAGTAGAACTTAGTTAAAACAATATAAACGATGAAAAACCAATCTTGTATAACTTATAATTAACCCTATAATCATCGTAAGCCCTAAACCTTATACCCTAAATTAGTATGGATTATGGATTCAATGTAAATTTGATGTAAATTTTACATCGAATTTACATCGAAATACTAAAAAAATGATTTTTGATGTAATTCCGATGTAATTTTACATCGAATTTACATCGAATCCGTCGTAAAATCGTCGTAATCAAAATTAATTTTGCCGCGTGTGTGAAATTTCATATTTTTAATTATTTTGTTGTAATTTCGATGTAAATTTTACATCGAATTTACATCGAATCCGTCGTAAAATCGTCGTAATCAAAAAATTAAATTTGCCGCGTGAGGGAAAATTCATATTGTTTGAATTTTTGGTTAAACTTTTACGACGGATTTACATCGAATATGTCGTAATTCCGATGTAATTTACCATCGAAATTACGATGACCACCACTCTATATATACGAGCCCAGATTTCTTCCTTCAACCTCATTCTCTTACAATCTCTCTCTCTCAAAGCTCCAACATCTCTCTAAAATTTAATTTTTTTTTTGTCAATTAAATTAGATAGGATTAGAAATTAGGATTGGAAATTAGTTAGGATTGGAAATTATCTTTTAAGAAACTTCGATATCAACCAAGATAATTAGTATTTTGAATTGTATTTTTATTATTTGTATTTCGAATTTTATTTTATATTTTGAATTTATTTATAAAACTTATACTTATAATTTTATTAATTATATAACTTATAATTTATAATTTTATTAATTATTAGTTTATAATTATAATTTTATTAATTATATAATTTATACATAACATCAAAATTACATCAATTTAGGATTTACATCGATTTTACATCGAATTCAATTTACATCGAATTTACATCGAATTCAATTTACATCGAATTTACATGTAATTCATTTCACAATACAAAAATTCTATTATTCGATGTAAAATCAATGTAATTTTACATCGATTTTACATCGAATAATTTACGACGATTTTATGACGGTTAGTATTCGTCCCAGTTGTTACGACGAATTTACGACGATTCTCAAGTTACGATGATCAGTTTACGACGATTTGGCAATCGTCGCTAATCCGTCCCAAAGCTTGTTTTACATCAATTTTACATCGATTTTGTCCGTTGTAATAGACGTGTTTTCTTGTAGTGTTTGATTACGATGGTTTGATACCGATGAGCTCGGTATGCCGCGAGTCGACGATCGCTTGATGTCTTTTTCTTTACCGATCTCGAACCGTCGTCGATCGGGATCATCTGGGCCGATCTTGGTTCGAGATGCGGACTTGATTGTACGTTTAGAATTGATCATGGTGAGTTCGGCCTTCACCGAGCTTGATGGTTAGTCGCTTTGTGCACTTCTTAACCGATCTTGAACCGTCGTCGATCGGGACGTGATTCACCGATCTCGGTTCAAAATCGACGTTTAGAGCTGACCACGTCGAGTTTGGCGTTCATTCGGGTTCTTACCGAACTGGTCGGTTAGCAAGTCCTTCGTGGACCTTTCTTTCGAGTTCGGAGGTCGGCAACCGTTTTGTGGTCTCTCCTTCTGGGTTCAAACCGTCGTCAAACGGGATCAATTAGGCCGGTCTCGGTTCAAACCGGACTAAACCGGGGAGTGCTAAACTCACCACCAACAATTAGTCCCCCCCCCCATTCGGCGAATGAGTCTTTTGAGTTCGGCGAAGTTAATGAAGAATTTTTAGTTCGGTTGGAATTGAGATCATCACTTTCCTTGATCCGAATTTCCGAATTCGAAGATCCTTTAAGTTTGGAAAATTTTGAAAAGATGCGTCGATTTGGATATATAACCGTGCGGAAATCAAGGAATCGCGACAACTCGGCTTCTCTAACCGTCGCGGAAATCGAGGAGTCGCCATAATTGCTTTTCTCTCTATAAATACCCTCAGGCTCCTCCGATTTCTCATTTCATTCTCGCTTACAAGATGTACGCTTTCTTTTTCTCTCTCTAGCGCTCTCCCTTATCTCTAGATTATTATTATTTTATTTTCTTTCTTTGAAATTTTCCGATCTTGCTCCGCCGTGATTCCTCCGCTCTGTTTTGAAGATCTTCAAACTTTCCGATATGTCTTCAAACTTTCCGTCTATCTTCAAATTGTTCTTCGCCGAATTGTTTCGATTTTGTCTTCTTTGATCGAGATGAGTTTGAGTTCTTCTTCGACTTCTGTTAACGACCGAACTCCCTCTCCACAAAATCCGGACATCAATCTCAAGTTGTTCGTCAGTTCGTCGAATCCTGATGATCCATCTGATGACGGTCTGAGTGGGGTCCGACAAGAATTGATCAGGCGCAACTCGCGCCGTGCTCCTGTTGTTCCTAGTAGTTCTCGAGCTGTTATCCAGGCGCCGCATCTTATGGATGGGGAGAATTGCGAGACGGATGCTCAAGTTCAGGTCGAGGATGAGCAGGTTGACGAGAATGATCAAGTTCGGCTTAATGGAGAGTTCGCCCCCGATCTTGAAGATAGGCAACTCGTCGAAGTGGATGAACAAGTTTGGCTCGACAGGGAACTGGCTGTCAGGGTTGCCAAGGCTGAAGAAGAAATAGTCCGTCCAGCAAAATAGGTTGTTCCGTTGGCAGTTCGCAGGATTGTTACGCCGGCCTCTGTCGGGCAGACTCGATCAACAGGAGATGCCGTCAAACACACTATGGAGCGGTGTGGAGCTCATGACGATATCGTCTATCGTATTCCGAACAATGATCAAAGACCTTGGGACGCCCCTGAGGGTTACATTTGCCCGACCTTCTTTATAGGTACTATGCGCGCCGTCATGTCGCGATCTCCCAACTCCAGCCTACCATGATTATCAATATCGTTGGGCTTCTGATCCTTGGGGAAGATTGCGATATTCCGATTGATGTCCGGGTGTTTGAGAGGTTGTTCCGTGTGAACATCGCGAAACAGAAACCTTGGTTCTTGTCGCGAATGCAAAACCGGAGTACGACCTTGTTACGGGAAATAAGCCGAGCAAGGTTAATAGTTGGAGTACCCGTTACTTTTATCTCCGGATCGATGATCTTTCTGTAGAACGGCCTGATGGAAACTACCTGGCTCAATGGAGGATTCCTATTAGTAGATATCAGTCTTTGCTTAGCTGTCTTTCAACTAATCTTATCTAACTATTTTCAATCTTGTCTTTTCAGCTCGTCATACGCCGAGCATCCTTACAACGATCCCTGGTTTTATTTTTCAGCACGAGAAAAGGCTAAGTGCGGCTGGGAAGATTCGTTGGCCGGAGGCGTACCAGGAGAAACTTAACTTGAAGGCTAAACGAACTCTCAAATGTTTGTCTCGGCAATTTTTTTTATTTTGTTTGACATCGGCATTTCTCTAACTCCCGAGCTACTTTTGCTTTAGCTAATCCATTCGGTAGGAAGAGGAAGATGAAGATCGATGATATTCCCGCCACCGATTACGATCTGGAGGATGACAAGGACCTTGCCGAGGTCTCTCCCAACCATCAGACCGAGCAGGTCGGCGATGAGGAGCGGGCTGTTGAAGAGGAGCCGGTTGTTGAGGAGGAGCAGATTCTTCATGAAAGGGAACTTCATGCTGAAGGGGATGCGAACACTGGAACCGAGCTGGAGGCCGAGATGCCGAAGAAAAAGAAGAGGAAGAGTTCGTCAAGGAGGTCGGCAAAGCGAGCGGCCAAAGGACCGAGCCCCCCCAGGCGGGCGATAATATTCTGACAGTGCGTACTGAGGTCGCTGGAGAAAGTCACTCAGACCGGTATGCTGTCTCAAAAAGGGAGCGAAGTGCTGGACCTTCGGCACATTCTGTCAAGTTCGACTATGACAAGGATGATCCCGTCATTAATGATGCGGGTGCGTGCGCCGATCTGTATTGGCAACTGACTTTTGGTATCCAAGAGTTGTCTCCAACCAAAGATCTCTTCCAATCTGAGGCTTACAAAAAATTAGCTTGTACTGCTGCCGACGTACGTGAACTCCCGATTGCCTTGTTTTTTTTTTTTTTTTTAAATCTTGATTTGAGGCTTGGCGTATGAAAGCCTTCTTGTATTTCCTTTGTAGATGGTGGCTCAGACGAACGAGCTCATTGGAACATACGATCGCGAGCTCGGTGTAGCGCATCGCGAAGCTATCGAGGTTGGATATACTGCCAAGGAACTGCAGAAAGAGCTGCTTGCTGAGCAGGCGAGATCATAAGCCGGCGATTTGGCTATCGCCGAACTTAAAAAGGAGCTAGTCGTCTCGAGAAAGGCGAACGCCGAGCTTAAGGTAGACAGGGACGCGACCGTCCAAAAGCTGAAGAACGAGACGATTCGTCTGAGGGGGACTCGTACAAGGGAGATCATGAAAAGAAAGGAGGTGGCCGAGAAGTGTCAAGCTCATCTCCAAAAGGTGAAGGATAAGCTTGCTGCAATTGATCGGCGGAAGAAACCGTTCCTTGGCATCAACCAACTCCATGGAGTTCTCAACTTCTGCGATGTCCTTGAAAAGAAAGACGGCATTGTCGTACCGCCGGCCCGTATTGAAAAGCTGAAGAGGCTTAAAGCTGAGAAGTCAGCAGAATATGAAACTATCGCGTGTTGCGAACTCACCCTGGAAGATCTCGCTGTATCCCCGTTCATCGAGCATGTTTATCCGGAAATCTCCCAGCCGATTGGGGTAGAAGTCACTCCGGGTCTTGATATGTTCGGTTCGAATCAGCCCACGATCTTTGGCGACGGGACGAGTGAAATAAGAGATCAAGCTATCTGATTGCTGGCCTCTCGGGCTTTTTCTGTAATAGTTTGCCCGACTGGATTTTTTTCTTGTACTCTTTTTGCCTAAGGAGGCTTTCGCGACTTAATGAATTCGGTATTATCTTTTCCGTATTGTTTCAATTTTTGATTTCGATCTCGGTTTTTATACTTAGTCGAATTTGCATTTATGAAATCGAGTTCGGCTTTTGTGAGGTCGTAAAATGATATTATCCTCTCGGGTCCATCATACACCAAAATGGGGCCGTAAACAGATACGGTCTTAGCCGGGGTGTAGAGGATGAACTCGATTCTACGACCCATTCGAGATCGGCGATCATTCGTAGATCGGCTTATTAGTTTGCGATTGTTGAGAAATCGGCTTATAAATTTTGCGATTGTTGAGAAATCGGCTTATTAATTTTGCGATTGTTGAGAAATTGGCTTAATTTTGCGAGAGGAAACGTTCGGCTTTACCTTGGAGCTTAGCATAAGAGCGCATTGGTAGCTCGTCTTAAGATACTCCAAGTCTTCTCAGATCGAATCGGAGTATGCAAGATAGACTCGGCTTATTTATCTCGGATGATCTGAGAGTGGATATAATGCAGGACTGGTCCCGGCTTAACATGGAAAGTGTGTTATCCATTGCACCATGGGGATGCATGCGAGACAAAGCTCGGCTAATATATTTATATCGATCGCCTGGCCAGGACGTCAATGTGGGAAACCGCGATGGTTTAAGTGCGACCACAAAGTTCGGCTTAAATTATTTAGTCGTTTCTGACTGTAGTGCGAACTAAGAAGTTCGGCTTTAAAGGAGATTACGAATTGTTTGAGTTCGGTGGACTTCATGAGACTGACTTGGGAGGATGCGAAGTAATTGAGTTTAGTTTTGGGAGATACGAACTGTTCGAGTTCGGTTTTCGGAGATACGAACTGTTCGAGTTCGGTTTTCGGAGATACGAACTGTTCGAGTTTGGTTTTCGGATATACGAACTGTTTGAGTTCGGTTTTTGCTGATATGAGCTATGCGAATCTAGCGAACAGTTAAAGTTTGGCTTACATTTGTACGAATTTTTTGATTTCGACTTAACAGTGTGCGAACTTTTCAAGTTCGGCTTTTGAAAATGCGAACTTTTCGAGTTCGTCTTTTGAAGATGCGAACTTTTCAAGTTTGGCTTTTGAAGATGCGAACTTTTCGAGTTCGGTTTTTGAAGATGCAAACTTTTCGAGTTCGGCTTTTGAAGATGCGAACTTTTCGAGTTCAATTTTTGAGGATGCGAACTTCGAGTTTGGCTTTTGAAGATGCGAACTTTTCAAGTTCGGCTTTTGAAGATGCGAACTTTTCGAGTTCGGCCTTTGAAGATGCGAACTTTTCGAGTTCGGCTTTTGAATACTTTGAAACTAAAATTTTATTAAAGTCACGGCTGTACCCGTGGTGGGTTGCCGACGTACCCCCTTGAAAGAGGGATCAAGCCATTCGTAGTTCATGTTACATCGGAATTGAATATGAGCTTTCTGGATGAGCTCGGTTTTTTTTTATTTTTATGCGGTGCCGGACTTAGTAGTAATAGCGCTTAAGGTTTATTGAGTTCCACGATCTCAGGATCGGAGATCCGTCCATCTTCATAAGTTCGTAGACGCCGGGTTTGACGACCTGCATTATCTAATACGGTCCTTCCCAGTGAGTGCCGAGCTTGCCAGCGTTTTTCTCTTCGGTCCCTTGGAAAACTTTTCGTAAGATAAGGTCACCGCCCTCGAAACGTCGACCTCGTACTTTCTTGTTGTAATAGCGGGGCGCCGCTAAGTTTTGATAGTTCTGTATTTGGAGCAATGCCTGTCCGCGCTGTTCCTCGTGTTCGTCGAGGTTGTCAAGCATCATTTCGTCGTTGAGGCCGGGATTCTGCGTATGGTTGGGATGTTGATCTTGGCTGGACATAAAGCTTCCGTTCTGTATGCTAAGAAAAAAGGAGATTGTCCGGTAGATCGCCGAGATGTAGTTCGGTGAGACCAGAGGACGCCGTCTAGTTCATCGGCCCATCGTCCCTTCTTCGCATCTAATCTCTTCTTGAGCCCGTCGATCACGGTTTTGTTAGTCGCTTCTGCTTGACCGTTGCCTTGTGGGTATCTCGGTGTTGAGAAACTTAGTCAAATTTTCCACTTTGCACAGAAATCGCCGAACAATGTTAAAATGAACTGTGGTCTATTGTCTGTGATGATCTCATACGATACTCTGTGTCGGCATATGATGTATTTCCAAACAAATTTTTGGACATCAAGAGCTTGTATCTCGGCGTATGATTCGGCCTCAACCCATTTGGTGAAGTAATCGGTCATAACAAGGATGAACTGCTTATGTGTCGTTGAACGCCGTAGTGGACCGATGATGTCCATTGCCCATAGAGATGTCAAAACGGGCATTGGCCCGCAGGTTGGACTCAAATAGAACCGTTACGAGGCGGGCCTGGACATGATTTTTTATGTCCATAATTTAGCGGGCCTCGCGGGTTGGGCCACACGGGTTAACGGATTTAGCGGGTCAAACCCGTTGCGGTTTTGCGGGTCTGCGGTTCTCATGAAAACAGCTCCCTCTTCTTTTGAATCAATTTGTGATGATGAAGATGAAATGAAGGAGGGCTTCTCGGTTAAGTTTCTTCTAGATTAGAGTTTTTAATTTCAGTTTCAAATCAATTTGTTTCAGTTTAAACACTTTGTTTCGATCCGATTCAGGTTCGGTGGGTTTTTCGATTGAATTTTGAGATTTTGTTTTCTGTAATTGGATTTTTAAATTTGGGAGAAAGCTGGTCGTTGACTTCTCGGCTTCATGGTGTGGATCCTATAGGATGATTGAGCATGTGTTTATTGCCATGGCTGCAAAGTTCACTGATGTTAAGTTCGTCAAATTGGATGTCGATGAACTATTTAAGTTTTCTCAAATATCTTCTTTTCTGCATCTTTCAATTGTTTGTCTTTTTTTCTCTTTTACGTGGGCAGAAGATGTAGTAAGCTTATTGGAGTTAATCATCTTATTTGTGAAATGACTCAAAAGATGGGTTGATCTGAAGCTTACTTTGGAGGTGGCTCACATTTCAGTTCTCTGATTGGAACTAGGAACGTTTCTCTTGCCTTATAAGTTAAAGTTTTGGAATTTAATAATCTAGTCCATGTTATATTGGCTTTGTTGGTATGAATATATACCTAAACATGTTACCAGGTAAAGGTGAAACTCTTCTCATCCATAAACCTGCGGTTTTCATGATTCTAACACAACAAAGAGCTCTTGCAGACTTTAACAGCGAGTCCCATGGGTACACTATTACTAATGATCATTCAAAAATTCATTTCGGAATTATTTAACGTGAAAGAACGACAGATCGAGACTACTTTTGCAGGGTTAACAGAGAATCAGTAGAAGAAGACGAATGGGAGATGGTGCAGAGGAAAGAGATGCAATTCACACTTAACTTGTACTTTTCTGCATTTTTCGAATGTTTCTTGAGACTTTGAGTTAGTACTTAGTCTCCTTTTATATCGTAATTGTCACATGTCATGAGACATTATCTAACATGTTTGTTTCGACATCTCTGAAACTCTATTGCTATAAAATTCTCATCAAAACAGGTACACATGCAAGATTATACAGGTTTTTTGTCCATAGATTACAGGCGGGTCGGGCTTGGACACTACATTTTGAACCGCAGCCCGCGACAGATCATCCCGCGAGGCCCGAAATAAAATGAAAACCACAACGGGTTGGGCTAATTGGACACGGGCTGGCCCGTCTGACATCTCTAATTGCCCATCGCATAAAAGGGTAAGGTGATGTTGACGTTGCTAACAGTTCGGTTGGTAGATTGATCATCGGACCGTGTCGTTGGCATTTGTCGCACTTAGCTACAAACTTCTCACAATCTTTCAACATGGTCGGCCAACAGTAACTTGCCTTTTTATTTTCAGAGCCAGGGAGTGCCCTCCGGAATGATTTCCCCCTGATCTTTCGTGTACGTTCCTCATGACTTCGTCAATGTCGTTGCTTGATACGCAAATCAGCAGGACTCCCGAGGCGCTCCATCGGAATAATTCCCCATCGAGGACGGTGTACGAGGCTGCTCTCATCTTAAGTCGCAGAGCTGCCCATCTGTCCGTTGGGACCCGTCCTTCGTAGATATACATTTTGATTTCGGTAGTCCAATATTCGGGTTCCTCATCCTCTTCGGCCTCAATGTCAATCGGAACATGAAGTCCCTCAGATTTTACATCGTTTTCATCGTCGGACTGATCCCGTAGATTGGGATTCTGCGTTAAATCCGGTTTGGGAGCAGCATTCAGGTCTGTCTGTCGGGATGGTGCTTTTCTGGCCTTTCTCGTTGCAATTTTTTCAACTGGTTGTTTGTCGTAATTACGTCTGCGCGTTGTTACGAGGCAGCCCTCTGGTTTCTCGATACTTGGTTTTGGAATGCTTTCGACCGGGATCATTCGCTTCAAATGAGGGTCCGAGCTGGATGCGAGGGCGGCAAGTGCGTCAGCAGGCGCGTTCTCTCCTCGTGGAATTTTGGTAAGATTGAAGGATATGAACTTGGCGGCGAGCTCTCCGCTATATTGGCTTGCGACAAGCTGGGAGTCGCAGTACGCATGTATACGAGTTGCTCTGATGGCCTTGGCCAGGCGTAGTCCGGCGAGTAATGCTTCGTACTCGGCTTCGTTGTTCGATGCGTTGAATTCCAGTCGGAATGATTGCTCCATGATTTCTCCAGTTGGCAACTGTAGGGGGATGCCTACTCCCAACCCGCGATGGGACGATGAGCCATTAACGTGAAGGATCCATTGCTCGGTGGTAGGGATGTCGGTATTGATAAACTCTTGCGGTAATTCGATGAGGATGCCGGTATTGATAAACTTTTGTAATCAATGTCGTATTCGCTCAGCTCGATAGCCCACTTGGCGAGTCTGCCGGACTGACTTGGACTATGTAGAATAACTCGCAGGGGTTGGTCGGTGAGGACAGTGATCGAATGCAATTGGAAGTACGGGCGAAGTTTTCTAGCTGCGGTAACCACGACAAAGGCAAGTTTTTCAAGTGTCGGGTATCGAGTCTCGGTCTCGCCTAGTGACTTGCTGACGTAGAAAATTGGTTTATGTTCGCCTCGGTCTTCCCGAACTAGGACCCCGCTAACAGCCGAGGTAGAAATCGCGATGTAAAGGAAAAGAGTTTCTCCGTCTTCAGGTTTGGCCAAGATCGGGGGAGTGGACATATACTCCTTAAGTTGTGTGAATGCGTCGCCGCATTTATCGTCCCATTCGTTTTGTTATTGGAGACGGCATGTCGATGATTGCCGAGATCTGTTTGGGGTTAGCCTCGATTCCCCTCTGAGTCACGATATAGCCAAGGAACTCTCCGGAAGTTACCCCGAATGTGCACTTGTTCGGGTTAAGTTTAATATCGTACTCGTTCAGTATATCAAAACATGTGTTGAGATGACCGATATGATCTTTAGCGACGAGGGATTTAACGAGCAAGTCATCGATGTACACTTCCATAGTTTTACCGAGCTGACTTGCGAACATACGATTGACAAGTCGTTGGTATGTTGCTCCGACATTTTTAAGTCTGAACGACATGACTTTGTAGCAATAGATGCTCTGATCCGTGATGAATGATGTCTTCTCTCGATCGTTAGGGTGCATGAGTATCTGGTTGTACCCTGAGAAGGCATCCATGAAGGATAGAAGTTCGTTTCCGGCCGTGGATTCGACCAATCTATCGATATGCGGAACCGGGAAGCTGTATTTTGGGCAAGCTTTGTTGAGATCGGTGAAATCAACACAAATTCTCCATTTCCCGTTCTTCTTTTTTACGACGACCGGATTAGTTAACCAATCTGGATATCTGACCGTGGTGATTAAGCCTGCTGTGAGTAAACGTTCGACTTCGTCGTTGACGGCTTGAGACTTTCCTGGGCCGAGCTTACGTCTTTTCTGCTTGATTGACTTGAAAGTAGTGTCAATGCCGAGCTTGTGACACGCAATTTTTGGGTTAATCCCGGGCATATCCGTTATGGTCTAGGCGAACGTTGAGATGTTCCTCTTGAGGAAGCGAATAAGATCACTTTTGATTTCTTCATCCAGTTCGGCTCCGATACCGACACACCTTTCAGGATTGAGTTCGTCGATATTGACCTGGATGATTGTCTCGCGCCTGAGTTAGTCAGGATCCATCTTTCGATCTAATGAATCTGCCGAAGTTCTGTTCGTGCCGATGACGCATGTTCGGGATGCCGTCCTCAGTTTGCATTCGTTGATATAGCATGTTCGGGACATTATTTGATCGTCTTTGAGGGTGAAGACTCCGGATGGCGTTGGGAATTTTAAGCATTGATGGTAGGTCGAGACAACGGCCTTCATTGTGTGTATCCAAGGTGTCCCAATGATGACATTGTAGATTACCGGCCTGTCGAGGACCAAAAATTTGACCATTCTTACAAGTCTGCCGACATAGATCAGTATTTTAACGGTTCCTGCGGTCATGGTATGTTCGCTTGTGAACCCAGTGAGAGGTTCAATATTTTCTTTGATCTCGGAGTCCGGGAAATCCATGTCTCTCAGTGTCTGTCTGAATATCACGTTTACCGAGCTGCCGGTGTCAATGAGGACTCTCCTGACAGCAACGTCTCCGATAAGCAGGTTGACGACTAAAGGGTCGTTATACGGCATGTGGAGTCCTTCCGTATCGGCCTCGGAGAAGGTTACCGATATCCCGCCTGCTACAACTCGGTTTTGCCGCCGTGCCGCAATTACTTCTCTGCTATGCTCTTTGATTGCCCGAACTGAATAGTTGCAGGATTCGAGTGCTCCCATAATCATGTTAACGCGCTTCTGAACTTGCGGGATGTTCTTTTCGGGTTGGTCCTCTCGATCTCGTTTTGGTTGCTCCGTGTTAGTTCTTATATTCGTTTGTCCCGAACTTCCGGCGGCGTTCAGCCAACGACCTCCATTATTTTCATTACGGCAAAATTTGTTACCAGGCCGGAATGCGGCTTCGACCGGGACTTCTCCCTTTTTGTACTTCAACAAGAGGAGATCTTTGAGGTGTCGGCATTCTTCGGTGCTGTGACCCTCTCTATTATGAAATTGGCAGAACGGTTCTGCGTTGGAGGTCGACTTGTTTGGATCCTCGGGCCGGACCCATGTATTCCAATGTTGTTGTGGTTGAATGGCACTGACTTGTTGAGTCGCTTTTCGTCTTTCATAGTGAGTTCGATTTTCGCGATACTCCTCTTTTGGCTTGTCTCTGGGTGCGACTTGCTTTGAAAGGGCGTACTGCTTATCCTTCGCGGCCACCTCTTCTTGTTCGAGGATGTAGACGTGCGATTTGTGTAAGATGTCCTCTAGAGTGTTCGGCCAGTTGCGTTTGATTTCCTTGTGAAAATCCCACTTGTACCAGGTCGCCTTGTAGAGAGCTTCGATCGCGGCTTCGTCATCAATGGTGCAATGGGACACTATTGCTTTGAATCGGTTCATAAAATCACGCAGTGGTTCATCGCTTTTTTGCTCGAGGGCCCATAGGTCAGCGTTCCGAGTTTTTTGCTTGATGAACATGGTGAAGCGCTTGAGAAACTTGGTAGACAGTTCGGTATAATTGTCGACCGAGTGTGCATCTAGCTGTGAGAACCAGTCGAGCGCGGTTCCGTTGATGTCCTCCTTGTTGTCAAATCGAAAACGGTTCATCATGATGCCGATTGAGGTCATGAAATGACGAGGGTCGGTATGTCGATCGTATGGTGTGATTTTTATTTTTTCCAAGCGTCGAACTGGAGTGTTGACAATCTGATGTGTGAACGGTGTTTTCTGGGTTTCTTGAATTACACGATCAATCTCGGGTGCCGAGCTGGTGGCCTGATGGAACTTGGATTTCATATCTTGAAGTTTGGCTGACGCTCTCGAACTCTTGATCCAGAGATGCCTGATCGGTGATATGTGTCCCCTGGCTATCGGCGGATCATTGGAAATCGAGCTGTCGTGCTTTGGTTTCGATTTAGCTCGGTGATAAGGTTTCAGCGAAGAGGGGGCGTTACTTCATCGGGTCGGAAAGGCGATGGGTTCTGTCTGAGTTCGCCGAGCTGGTCTCGAAATTCCGTATGGTTTACGAGTAGAGAGTCGAATCGTTCATCGTTCTTTTTGGCAAGTTCAGCGAGTTGTGTTGCCAAGGCCATCATGAGAGTGGTTTGGTCGACTGGGGCATGGGTCGTAGTCGCAGTACCTGGCGGGTCGTCATCGTCGATGTTAGCAGTCGGGTTGCGATTTTTCGGGTTGAGACTGTCGAGTCCGTCATTCTGGGTACTGTTATCGCTGAGCGTGGAACCGCTGCCATCGAGTATCGGGGTTATCGTCATTTCGGTCATCGTCGGGGTTTATGGAAAGAGACTAGGAGGTCGGCTGTTAACCACAAGGTCGAACTTAATCGATCAAAGCAAATAAATTGTTAATGGCAATGAATTGTAGTAAGACTAATCCATTAAGGATTAATATTTTGATCCAAAATCTCGAGGGTTGCACATATATATCAAGACTAATAATAGATACAATCTAGAGATCTTGTGTTGGCGATAGACATCAAGCTTATGTTGCGTCTAGCTTTCCTTCCTGGTTGCTAGAGGTGACTCGTCTTTTTTTCATCGCTGTTTTGCTCTGTTTCTGCTTCCTCTAATGGAGGTTCTGCAAGTTCCAGGAACAAAATAATTTTATGCTTTCAGAGTAATGTTGCTGGATAAATTCCACAGAATGATAGATTTATCATCGATTAATGGGACTACACAGGTGAGCAAGGTATTGATCATGGTGATGTGCAGAGAGTTCATTACCTTTCTGCTTGTACGATTCATGAAGCATTTTTTCTCCACCGCTACCAACACAGCAATGGAAACCTGGATGTCTAGCAGCCCCTGCAGACAAAACGATGATCCTAAATTGTTTCTTATAACGAAAAGCATAACCCAAAGCCAAGGTTTCAGGAAAATCACAACTAAAAAATTTACCTTGCGCCACCATTTCAGAAATCAAAAGTTATTCTCCCAGAAAACCGGAACCAACCCACGAGCACCTAAAAAGGTAGAAAACGAAAGATAAGAGACGAATCGCTGCGAACACAAAACACTAAAACATAAAGTGATTCACAAGAAACCGATACCTCAAAAGAGAAGCAATGACGTATAAACTCGAAAATATCCCAAAGAGCAAGAGCAACTTAATTACACGAACAAAACAAATAAAAAGTCACCGATCAAGTAGAGATACAATATGCAAGGCATACAAAACTTGTACGTTGGGTTATTAGTTATTAAAGTCCCGGTGAAAGCCAAACCAAAGAGATAGCAGACCAAATTAAACGAAAATAAGCACATTAAACCTAAGAGATCAAAGCTTTATGAAACACCTTTTAAAAGTTTTTCCTTCTGATCCCTTATTTCCTCGAAACCTTCTTCTCCGTAACCCGAGAAAATTACACAACCACAAAATAACCGATATGCCGAACTAAAATTTTAACAAAAACATCAATAGAGCAACAAAATAGAGCTCAAGGTACATCATGACGAACAAATAATACAGACAATTAGCGAACTAATTAAATAAAACCTAAACGATGGCAAATATCAACCACAAAGACAACGTGTCAAACACAAACACCGTTTGTAAACACAAACCTTTTACACAACCCTTTTGTGCCGTACATTTAAAGCTACAAACAAAAGCAATGCAGCCATTTTGGCAAATCAAATTGGACAAATGTTTTATTAAACATTGGCTTTTACTTTTTTATAAGCAGTGATTGTAACGCTAAAACTCTAACGAATCAACGAATTGCTTGTAATCTTAAAAACTAAATGTTTGATTTAATCGAGAACAATACCTTATGGTCCAAGCAAAATAGCATAATAGCATAACAGTGTGACAATAAAAAATTAGTTACCGTGGAAGATCGCAAGCGTGTGGTTGCCATTGCCGTTGTCAAAAACCAGAATCTTCTCTTCCATTATTCACACAACGCAAACCAGGATCCAAAAACCGACCCTCTTCTCCATAAGAGGTTTCGTCCACATCACGCCGTCCTCTATGAACTCATCTTCCGTATGAATAGTCGCATACGTCATCGTTTCTTCTTTCCTACGTTAGAGTTTCCGACAAATATAAAAATCAAAAACAGAGATAAGACTCGAAGCCGGCAAGATGGATGACTCCTCAGAGAATAAACCCATTGAAACAATTACCAGAAACACTCCGCAACAAACAAAACCCTAGCCAACGACGAAAACTGTTTCTCATCAAAAACCAATAGATAGAACCGAGAAAGACATATCCTCAAGAACTCTGTATCTTAATCACCATCAACGAAGAACACTGGCCGAGAACAATCCATGCTTCCAAAAGTCACGATATCAATAGGTAAACTAAATCCATACATACCCGCATGTATATCCTAGATTTTGAAACATGTGAGCATAATCCATTGAGAAACTATGAAGAAAAACAGAAAAACTCAATACTACGGCGATTCCAATTGATAAATACGGTGACTATTGACTAATGAAAGTTATTTATATCGAAAGATTAGGGTTTTTAAAAACCAACTATAAATTATAGGCTATAGCTCAATATGATTTGAAAATCGCCAATGGTCCAATACGATATATCCCAATTGGGCCAACGAACACGATCCGAAATATTTGATAATATTTCGAACTTAATACATAGCCCATCACGAAATTAAGAACATCTAAATACAGCCAAATTGTGAATCTAGATTCATTAAGGGTAATTCCATCAATTCATGGACTCAAAACTCGATTAACACATAAAGGTACCATCGATTTTTTTAAAAATGAGGGGCAAGGGGTAATTAACCACGCTGAGATTGAATGAAAGACTTCGAAAGCCAAAAATCACCTCGCTTTTATTATATAAAATGATGATGAAGGGCAAAGGGTAATTAAACACGCTGAGATTGAATGAGAGGCCTCGAAAGCCAAAAATCACCTCGCTTTTATTATATATATATATATATATGATATGATAGCATGACGTGTTTAATGGCAGAGACATATTATGGCAGAGACAATCTATAACTCGTAATGGTGTCTATTGCTGGTCACTAATTTTTTTTTTATAACTCAGCGAAAAAAACTAAAAACTAAAAAAGTACAAATATCTAATCACCTGTAAAAAAAATTATAAGAAACAAATATATAACCTGGAAAAAAGAATTTGGTGGAGCAGATGCAATAAATAGTTTTAGAAAAAATATTATTGGATTTTTGATTTCTTTGTATGTAACTGAGAGACTGTCAAATTGTTTATATAGAGGTGCGTTGCGAAATTAGAATTCTTTTATCTTTAGGAATCGATTAATTTGTAATTTCCTTAATCTAAATGAAAAATTAAGAAATTTTCTATATTTATATTTTTTAATCAACATTGTCTTTTAGGATAAATTTTAATTTTTTATTTTTACTTCTTTTTGTTTAGTAAATTTATCTTTTATGATTAAAAATCATTT
>PKMM01002857.1:716355-726842 GCA_002933915.1 Eutrema heterophyllum
ATATATTGAAAAACTCTCTTCCCCCTAAAAATTTCACGAACTACAAACGATAAAAAAGTTAGTTTGAGCGGAGGGATGCCGATAGGCGATAGAGTCAAAAGACCAATTCAAATTCCGAAGACAAGCTGTGATCTGTTTTAGTAAAGTGCATGTTGACAACTTACATATTACTACTATTATTTCGAGCATTCAAGAATATTAGGACGTTGGATTATCTCTATAGATAAAGGCATCTTGACAAAACACAAAGTCAAAACAATAATCAACCAAAACTCTCCTTTTTGGTTTTCCCTCAAAAAAAGCTCTCTCATGGCTGCTTCTTCTTCTGTTGTGAGACCCACCCCAACGGGGCCTCAAGTGTTCATCAGCTTCCGGAAAAAAGATGTGAGCAGGAACTTCATAAGCTTTCTGGAGCCTGCCTTGAGAAAAGCGAATATAAACGTCTTTATATACGAGGACGAGAATTTGGGCGCAGATTTGAGTAACCTTTTGAAGAGGATATATAGAAGAGTCTGAGATCGCACTTGTGATCTTCTCCATGGATTATACAAGTTCGGATTGGTGCTTGGATGAGCTGGCCAAGATCAAGGAACGCAAGGATCAAGACCGTCTCACAGTGATTCCAATCTTTGGTGCTTGGATGAGCTGGCCAAGATCAAGGAACGCAAAGATCAACAAACTTAAACCTTCCTTGGTGAAACATCTTGATGGAGAATATGGCAAAAATTTCAGGGATCTGAAACTCAATAATCGACACCAGCCAGAAAGAACTCAGAAATGGGAGGAAGCTTTGGTGTCTATTCCCGAATCAATAGGCATGCCCTTAGCAGACCAAAGGTGTTTTTATTTTTCCTTTCTTTTTGCCAAGTAGATACATCTAACTAAAGTACCTCTAAAGATATATATAGTAATCGTTTCTTGTTGATATCTCTCACTTGTATGGTATGACAGTGACAGAACCGATAGCGAGTTCATCAACTCATTAATCGTCAAGATTCACAGATTGCTGGAGCATATGGCCGTGAGAGGAAACCCAGAACCAGAAGCGAATCGTCAAGGAGGTTCCATGGTCCTTGCAAGGCAACTAAAAATCACTCATTCTAAGAATCCTAAAAAATGGGCTTGGAGTTGGAGTAATATCAATGAGGCACCAAAGTAATATTTTACTGGTTTTTTTTGGGTTAGAAGTAATTTTTTTTCGTCAATTTGGTTAGAAGTAATATTTAACTTAAAATAAATATATCATCATATATAGTAAAAACGAAATAGATTTTGAGGAATGAAGCTCTCTCATTCACCCTAAACCGTAAAACTCGGTTAGTCTTTTTTATATCGGTTTGATTTAAATTTTGATTAAAATTCATAATTTATCGTACCGATTATCGAATTTTGGACCTTTAATATTTTAGTTTTTAATCATTTTGGGTTTGCTTTCGTTTTAACCATTTACTCGCAAAGCGAGTTCGTCGTACTGTTAGCATAGATATGGCCGCCGTTTATTTCGTCTAGGGTTTTGTGAAAAAAAAAATTTGGAACCCTAAAAAAAAAAAATTCGGACCCTAAAAAAATCGGAAACCTAACTTTGTTTGGCTTATATAGCTTTGTTTATCATGTACTTAAATCATCACGAGTTTTTTAATTGCTTCGTTATTTTCGTTGGTGTTTCTCTCATCATTGTTCTCTATCATATACTACTTTTTTAGGGGGTTTTGGTTTAGATATTTTCTATACGAGTTTTTTTTTCTTTCTGTTTTGTTATCTAAACTATTGTTTCGTTTTGGTCCTAGGAAGTTTGCTTTTGTGTTCTGAGATGGTTGCGACGACGAGCCGCATATGTCGGTGCCGGAGAATCTCGATTCCACGATGCAGCTTCTTTTTATGGCTAGCAAAGGCGACGTCAGAGGAGCCGAAGAGCTTCTTGATGAAGGAATCGATGTCAATAGCATCGAACTCGATGGCCGTACGGCGCTTCACATTGCCGCTTGCGAGGGGCATTTAGGCGTCGTTAAGGCTCTTCTCAGCCGTAGAGCTAACATCGATGCTCGTGATCGATGGGGAAGTACGGTCTGTCTTCTTCTTCCATTAACCTTAGCTTTCTGTTTTTAAATTTTTGGATTGTGTTGCTTGTCTGGATTCGGATTGGTTAAAGGTGACATTTTTATCTTTGTTTTTGATGTTTTCTGGTGAAATTAGGCGGCTGCTGATGCCAAGTATTATGGGAATTCAGATGTGTACAATCTCTTGAAGGCTCGAGGAGCTAAAGCTCCAGTACTTTACTATTGAGATTCCTTTGATTTTCTTTTGTTTCTTGAAATTGGAGACGTTTGGTCTCTTTTTTTGTTCATGTGTGGTATTATGAAAGGCTTTCATTATCTTCGCAATTTTTAGAAAATCGATGACTGTGGCGAACCCACGAGAAGTTCCTGAGTATATAAGCTTAATCCACTTGAGGTTCAAGTCCGGAAATCTGATGGCATCTCAAAGGCATGCTCTTTTGTTATCTTAAGACACATTTGATCATGTAACTTTGGGAACATCATTGTTCTCAGATCAATTTAATTTATTTGAATCAATCGTGTTTGATTGTTTGACAAAGATAGCTACTCTGACCCTGAACGCATGTATGCATTTACTTCTTGGGTCTTTTTCTATGTGTTACACTTGAGTGAGCTTAAAATAATAGGCAATTCTACAACATATACATCAGTTTTTAAATTTTGTTTCCTAAGGGATGATTTGGTTTAGCATAAAGAAACTAATTCTACTTTGTCTTTCTGGTTTTTAATTTGATCAGAAACTTATTCAAACATGAGTTGACGTTGCTAGAAAAAGTCTGGCATCCAAATGTTGTTCAATTTGTTGGAGCTGTCACTCAAAATATACCAATGATGATTATAGTAGAGTATAATCCAAAAGTAAGCATATTTTGCGTCTCTTCTCCCTTTTGATTTTACCCTATTTCATCAATCATCTCAATGTCTTTTCGTGTGTTACCGTGTTGATTCTGTTGCAGGGAGATTTAGGTGTATATCTCCAAAAGATTGTACGTCTTTCTCCTTAATTCCAAGGCACTTAGATTTGCTCTTGATATTGCCAGGTATGTTAACTTCTAATGTATTGCTTCTAAGGTTCTTGTAATTACTAGGTACCTCACCAGATGCCTTTTTTTTGGTTTTGCTGGTGTCTCAGGGGCATGAATTGCCTCCGTGAGTGTAACCAGATCCGATCATTCACTGTGATCTAAGGCCAAAGTAAGATAACCAAAAGCAAATGTCGATTAGATATGTTTAAGACCATGTGGTTCATATTCATTGAGGTGTTTCTTCTTCGTTTAATATTTTGAAAATTTTCGTAAGGTGCCAGAAATATTTTGCTGGATAGAGGAGGGCAGTTGAAGATCTCGGGATTCGGTTTGATACGATTGTCAAAATGTCACCAGACAATGCGAAAGTAGCAAACCACAAAGCACGTAAAGTTGTTTGTGTTTCTAATTACTTATCTACTACACTTTTGGTTTCTATATATTTTCTGGCTTAGCCCTAGTAGCATTGTTTCATTCCGTCTATATTCGTTGCTTCATTGTTTCTTAATTTTTTTTTCTTATGTCAAGGTCTTCGCATTTTGTTGCTTCATTGTTTCTTATTTATTTATTTATTTTCCTTATGTCAAGGTCTTCGGGTTTTGCCGTTTCATCTTCCTCACTCGAGAGATTTGTTTTCGTGTGATGCGAATGTTGATGCCCTCACACAGACGAGTGTCTTTTTGGCTTGGACGGACTGTAATCATGTGTTTCCTGATACAATGATCCTTCGGTATTCAGAACTGCCTTCTAAGTTTGTTTGGGATCGTATGGATAAGAAATGGAGGCCCCATCTCGTGGGCACCCGCCGATTTGTGTTGTGGATTCTTGTCCGGAGCACGCTGGCCTCTTATTGTTTGAGGCTTTTGCTGGATATTGTAAGGGGGCCGTGTTCTTTTGAGGATATAGGACAGTTCGCGGTGTTGTTTACCTTACTTTCAGGGAAGCGTGTCATGCCTTTGATTTGATTCCTCTTGATGGTGGACACAAACTGTGATCCTTAGTCCGTATTTTAAAGTTTTTATTTGTGTTTGATGTTTTGATCCCGATCCTCTTGTATTTTTGGTTTGGCTATATTTGTGTTGGTTTCGTTCTCGATTATTAATAAAGGTTATATTTTCGTTTTTGTTGGTATGTGCTGGTTTAGTGACTTTAGAGTAATTTTCTTTGTGTGTTTTAGTAACCGGTGATTCGAATATTAGTCGAACTAAATATTAAAGTTAGGTAATGAGGTCCAATATCATGATTGGACCTTAAATGAATCTTTGAGAATCTAGATTAATCGGTTCGGGTTTCTCTTTATTTATCTCATCCATGGTCCGTCAATAGGGTTGTGCTTAGATGTTAGGAAATTCGAATATATTATATCGGAATGTTGATAAGCTCATATTTATTTAAGCCGTTGGAAGATCCGGGGAAGATCGGTTTAATTAAATTTTCTAATAAAAGATCATCGTTATCTTATATTATATAATAAATTTCTGCTTGGCTTTATGAATATTTTGTACTAAAAGAATATGTCACTGAGATTTAGACAAATTTATATCGGCTCGGATTTCTGTTTATTGATCTCATCTATTGTCCGTACATAGGGTCGTGTTTGTCTAGATGTTAGGAAGCTCGATTTCATTATGTGCATTGTATAAAATTAAAATCTCGGAACAGGTTTGCTCTAATCTTCTTAAAAAGGAAAACCGTCTAATAATTATCTACTTATTAAATAAAAGTAATATATATATATATATATAAACGATTCAATGATCCTTAGTGTCACAATTTGTCTTGAGCTCTAAACTTTGATATGGGTTATGTTACACTTGATTAAGTTAGTTCAAGTCGTTCTTGTCGCCGTATCATCGTTCGGTTATTCGAAAAGTGGGAGTCGACAAGCCAGATCGATGAAAGTTGGTCGACTGGGATGAATTTACTTTTAATTGATGAGAAGGTAGGGTTTTTATTTTCTTACATTATACGATATATTGCAAGCTTTATACTCTTTTTTAAGGTTTCAAATTAATGGTTGTGCTGATAATATTCTAATCAATTCTATCCACATGGAAATACTATTCAAGGCATATTTCATTAGTGTCATGTCCCACTTTTTGGGGGTCGTTTATGTGAAGGAAAAATCAGAAGAATAAGTTAGAAAAGACAAAGACGATTAAGACGAAAAAATAGAAGACGGAGACGAAGAAGAAGGAGAAGAAAAAGACGAAGAAGATGAAAAACCAAAAGATAAAAACGAGAAGTTCGGAGAAGACAAAGCCGATAAAGAATAATATGAAATATATGAGAAAAAAGACGAAGAAGATGAAAAAAACCAAAAGATAAAAAAGAGAAGTTCGAAGAAGTCAAAGCCGATAAAGAATAATTCGAAAAATATGAGAAAAATTAAAGACGAAGAAAAAGGATAATAACAACCAGAAGAAGAATAAGAAGATGGATCGAATATGAATGTATGGCGACATATATGATCTATTGTATATGATTTAATTGATTAAACTTCTCTGCTTGCGCAAGGTGGAAGAAGAAAATTACATGGAAGGAAAAAAATGGATACATAATAAGAAGAAGAAAACCGGAAGATGGAGAAGGTAAAGATGAGGAAAGAGACCGAAAAAATCAGAAGAATGAGAAGTTGGAAAAGACAAAGACAATAAAGAAGAAAAAATAGAAGACGAAGACGATGAAGAAGGAGAAGGAAAAGACGAAGAAGATGAAAAACCAAAAGATAAAAAAAAAGTAGTTCGGAGAAAACAAAACCAATAAATAATAATATGAAATATATGAGGAAAAAGACGAAGAATATGAAAATCCAAAAGATAAAAAGAGAAGTTCAAAGAAGACAAAGCCGATAAAGAATAATTCGTAAAATATGAGGAAAATTAAAGACGAAGAAAAAGGAAAATAACAACCAGAAGAAGAATAAGAAGATGGATCGAATATGAATGTATGGCGACGGATATGATATATTGTTTATGATTTCATTGATAAAACCTCTCTGCCCGCGCAGGGTGGAAGAAGGAAATGACATGAAAGAAGAAAAAAAATGGATACAGAATAAGAAGAAGAAAACCGGAAGATGGAGAAGGTGAAGATGAGGAAAGAGACCGAAAAATCAGAAGAATAAGAAGTTGGAAAAGACAAAGACGATAAAGAAAAAAAAATAGAAGCCGAAGATGATGAATAAGGAGAAGGAAAAAACGAAGAAGATGAAAAACCAAAAGATAAAAAGAGAAGTTCGGAGAAGACAAAGCCGATAAAGAATAATATGAAATATATGAGGAAAAAGACGAAGAAGATGAAAAACCAAAAGATAAAAAATAGAACTTCGGAGAAGACAAAACCGATAAAGAATAATATATAATATATAAGGAAAAAGACGAAGAAGATGAAAAACCAAAATATAAAAAAAAAAAGTTCGAAGAAGACAAAGCCGATAAAGAATAATTCGAAGAATATGAGGAAAATTAAAGACGAAGAAAAAGGAAAATAACAACCAGAAGAAGAATAAGAATATGGATCGAATATGAATGTATGACGACGGATATGATATATTGTTTACGATTTCATTGATAAAACCTCTCTGCTCGCGCAAGGTGGAAGAAGGAAATGACATGGAAGAAAAAAAACGGATACATAATAAGAAGAAGAAAACCGGAAGATGGAGAAGGTGAAGATGAGGAAAGAGACCAAAAAAATCAGAAGAATGAGAAGTTGGAAAAGACAAAGACGATAAAGAAGAAAATATAGAAGACGAAGACGATGAAGAAGGTGAAGGAAAAGACGAAGAATATGAAAACCAAGGTTTTTGATCCCTATAATGTTTGTTTCCCCACAAGAAGCAAGGCTTCCTTTTAGGATGTGATAACCGTGTATTTTACCATCTTGAATCTCATATTTTCCTTTGTTTTCTATGTGTTTCATGTTGTTTTCATTGTATTTACAATGCATTTAGGTCCAAATTGAGTCTCATTGCATTTTAGATGTCATAGCTTGTCTTTGCATTCTTTTTGGCTTACTTGAGACATTTTCAGGTGTTCTTAGAGTCAGAGGAGTTGGAGGAGTGAAGATAGCCATAAAAAATGGTCATTGCGGAATACAGAGATGCATGATCAGGTTGAGACGTCAGAAGTTTGGCATTGGATGAAAGACTTCCCACCGATGGATTGAGCTCATATTTTAACACAAGTTATATCAATGGATTAGCTTTCATTTGAAAGTTGTTTGAGGCCATTCCAACGGTGCGATCAAAAGTTATGCCGATTTTCGTGACGACGGTCCAGTCTGGCGAGCAAAAGAAGCAAGAGGAGGAATGAGACCAGATCGATCGATCCACACAGTTGGATCGATCGATCCCATAAATCGAAGATTTCCCAGACCGACCTACAATGCCAGATCGATCGATCTCATGTTTTTGGGGGATCGATCGATCCCCTCTGGATCGATCGATCCAGACCCGCGACCGAAACCATCCGAAGCGCTTTAAAGATCGACTCAGAAGTACGGTTTACATTTGGATTTAGCTTCAGCGGTCTTCATGAAAGTTGTAGATATTTGAGTTAGCTTTCCAATGGAAGTGGTTTCAAGTCATTCCGAGCTGTGTATCAAGAGTTATGCCCTATTTAGTGAAGACATGTCGATCTGGTGACTTTCCACTTGACTTTGGGCCCCTCCACTTTTGTATAAGTTCAACACTTTGTAGTTGAGTTTCACCAACTCTCCATAGAAGAAAATATCATCATTTCTTCTTCTTTTTACTGTTTTAGAGAACTTATCTCTTCTCTCTTCTTGTGTTCATGAAGGATTCAAGATCTACACCACTTTAGTGAAGATTTTCTTAATTTCTTTCCATCAATCTTCTTATTTTTGCTATGTCTTGCTTTTGTTCGGTTTTGTTTTGTAATTTAGTTATGTGTGAGTAGTTTCATTATGGATTGTGGGAATGGTTGATTTAGAGGAATATATGATGATCTATTGATGTTTAGGACAAGATTATATAAATTCTCATGTTTAGAAGTGGTCTTAAAGCTAGGGTTGAACTAGCTACTCAATTTCTAGAACATGGACAAATTACACTTGAGAGAGGTTTGGTAATTGTCTAGAAGATTTCTAATCATGTTTTTGATGCTTAGCAAGATGAGAATCATGACTAAGGATCATTAATTGGCTAAAAAGGATTTGTGTTTTATGCTTGTTGATACTTTTGTAGCAATTGAGAGATTAGCTAATTTGAATTATCAATGAAGGGTTTAGCATCATGAGAGTGAGTTAAACTATTTGTATGTGTTCCTTGCCATAGAATTCAGCTCATTGAGTGATTAGAAACATCATTAGTGAATCATCGAACACTCTTAATCGAATGCCATTTCCTACGATCCATATCTTTCTTTTCTTGATTGAAACCAATTTTAGTGTCTTGTTTTCTTTGAATCTGTATTTCTTGAACTAGCTTGTAATCATTTTAATTGTCATGTATGTTTTTATTCTCTGTCTTTTATTTTCTAGCTTTATCGTAATTAGTTTTTAGAATAAAAACCAACGAAAAAACCGTTTAGCTTAACTTAAGTAGTTTCTTGTATTCTTATTGTGTTGTTCTTTCTCTCTGTGGATTCGATCCCTAAGTACTCAACGACAAACCGTTATGATTGCGGTAGTCTACATATTAGGGTAATTGATGTGTTGAAAAACGACTTAATCAGGATGCGTCGTAGACAATTCCCCATTGCTATCGCGTTTGCTATGACGATAAATAAAAGCCAGGGTCAGACTTTGCAAAAGGTTGGTTTGTTTTTCCCTAAGCAGTATTCTCACATGATCAACTTTATGTTGTTGTTTCTAGGGTTACATCGAGAAAATGATTGCAGATTTTAATAACCGATCAAAAGGGGAAGCCACAACGAAAGACAATGAACGTTGTTTACAAAGATGTTTTTCAAAGCATTTTCACGTCCTCACGTGTGGTTTAGTTTAGGCTTTTATTGGATTTTATAAATGTAGTTGGGTTTTTTTTTCTTTGAGTTCTTTGTATTGGTTACGGTTTTAGTTTTAATACATTTGTTTGACTTTCATATGTTTCTATATCCTTTATGTGTTTTTAATTAATATTTGCTTGGAACCGATGTCCTGCTCTCTAATACGAATGCTTCTTTCTTTGTCTATATCTTCAAATTACATTTTAATTAGCATATTCTCAGTGTATTCTCTCATCTATGTTTTTTTCTGTTCGTTTACTTTAGATTACTTTAGTTTGTTTTGATAAGTCTGTTTTAATCATATCGAATTGAGATCAATAAACACGTTTCGATTCAGCATCCATAAAACTTGGAATGACATAATTAAGGTCTATGGATGGAGCTCTCTGTCCGCGCAAGGCGCGGGCTACCCACCTAGTATTTAATGGAATCTAGAAATCACTTAAATGTCATTTTTCCTCATAAGAAAAAAAAATCAGTTTATGAAAACTAGAAATCGTTTATTCGAGTTTAACTAGTATTATAATTACAACAATTAATCAAGTTATTTCGGTCATATACGTACCAAGAATTATTCGTCATACCATTACGATTTTATTTTCTTTCTAAAAATGTTATTTTTGATTTAATGCAGCTCTGCGGCCATTGAAATTGCGACGATGATTAAAAATCACTGGCTTGATATAGTCGGTACATTTGAGACGACATATCTAACACCGGGAACAATGTACGAGGCTGTGTTCGTAGTGAAATTAGAAGATGATGCGATTGGATCGGAGCAACCAGTGAGTCTGGAGCTGAAGGTGGTACAACACGATGGGGAAGTCAATCGGGTGGATCGGACAGCGAACTTGAACGATTACATAGGCCAAAACTGGGTGGATATTCTGGCCGGAGTTTTCATGGCTCCGCCGGAAAACACTCCCGCAACGATCACTTTCACCATGTATCAGATTGGGTATAAGAAAAAGGGACTCGTTGTCAAAGGTGTTGCAATTCGTCCCACGAACTAATGCGCACAAGCAAAAGGCATATAGGATCTTTCTATTTGTCTAATATCTGTATTTGATTCCAAAAGAATATAAAACATTGGTCTTTTTATGGTAAAAGGTAGGCCTGGCCAAGAGCATCATTATACCCATTGAGTTTCTCATGAATATAATATTAGTGTTTTTAGTGTTGTTTAATTTGAGAAACTCATCCTAATTTTTTTACTTCCATTAGTAAGATACCCACGTAAGTTTCTCATTAATATTTTCATAATAATTTAATATTTTTAAGATTGTTTAATTTAAAAACTTATCTTCTCAATTTTATCTTAAATTATAGAATCTTTCATTAATATTTTTTAAATATAATAATTACATTTTAAAATATAATTATATATATAGTAGTTATATTTATTTATATTATATTTGATATTAAAACTTATA
>PKMM01002857.1:730547-740712 GCA_002933915.1 Eutrema heterophyllum
AGAAACAAAAATAATTAACTATTTTATAAAATTAAATTAATTATATATATAAATATAATAAAATAATGAAAAAAATTATTGTTTACACGTACCGCAAACATCTTGAACCATGTCTCTTTGACGTGTCCCGGGAGCTGTTTTCAATTAGTATGAGGCTCAGAAAAGTATGCCTTGATGACTTCAGAAACGGTGCATCCAACTTTGCATTCAACACCAAACCTGAAACAATAATTAATAATTAAAAAAATATTAATTAAATATAAATATGTAATAATAAATGTAATTTAAAAAAATATATTTTACCATTCTGCACCGTCGGTATGGTCCGGGTCTAATCTCTTAATCTTATGCCGGCCACGCAAGCAAATCCTACACCGTCATATGGGCATATGGGGCAGGCGCACGTCCTCCAGGTTGCGGAATCTGAGGTGGTGGTCCAGGCGGTGGAGCACTATGTGTTTGCGTCGCGGGGACAAAATGATGATCCGGCTGCGTAGCCTTAGAAGACTCCGGTTGTGCGCTACTCGAGGTCCCACCAATATCTCTAAAAAACTGAGCGTATTGGGCACGACTATGGGCCATCTGCATAAAAATGAAAAAATATTACTAGCTATAATTCAAAATGTCCTATTTTCTATTTTTCTGTTGTTCATATCTTTCAATTTGATTCTGTTTCTATCCACCTATTTTGTTCCATTCCTATCTATACTAACCTAAATTAATTAAATACAAATTAAAAAAAAAATTAAAAAAAATTATTACCTTATTTTTGCAAGGATTTCGCGAGAGGAGAGAGACTAGAGAGAGAGATTGAAAGTTGAAGAATGAAAAAATGAAAAAATGAAATCTGAGCAAGCCCTTATATAGAATTCATGTTCGTCGCTAAATCGTCGCTAAAAGTAAATTAAACCTTTTGGTTTTCCCACACGCGGGAACAGTCAAACCTTTTCATTTTCCGGGGCGCGGTAAATTAAATTCCTAGTTTGCGATGATTTTACGACGATTCCTCGTAAAATCGTCGCAAAGTTGCGACGATTTAGTGACGTAATTTTGTAAATATAGGGTTTAGGGTATAAGGCATAGGTACGACGATTGTTACATCGATTGCAACACATCTAAATCCATCTAAATGTTTACCGTCAACCCTAAATCTTCATATCATCTATATTTTCATCGAGATTGCAGAAAGACTACAAAATAGAGTAAGCGTACATGGTAGGTTTGCTAAGATGAAGGAAGACAATTAGTTTGAGGAGAGGATAGTGATTGATCGTGTTTTTATTTTCGATTAATTCAATAAACTCAAGATGGATTTCAATGAGAGTTGCAAAAAACAATGAGATGGATAGGGTTTAGGGTTTAGGACATAGGGTTTAGGGTTTATATGGATTTCATCTTAATCGTCGCTAAATCGTTGTAGATTACGACGATTTAGCGACGATTATGATGAAATCCATATAAACCCTAAACCCTATGTCCTATGAGATTTTTATTGTCAAGACCTTATGCGATTTCATAAGAATTGTCGCAAAATCGTTGCAAATTTGCGACGATTTCTTTGAAATGCCCTAAACCCCAAACTTGATCCCATCTCCGATCGTCTCCGCTCATTTCCCGCCGTAGTTGGGACGATTAATCAATTACGAGACACATATAAGAAATTAGGGTCAACAAAGGGTGACACATATCAAACCCTTTCTTGACCCTAATTTCATCTATGTCTCGTAATTTATTAATTGTCCCACCTACGGCGGGAAATGAGCGGAGATAGTCGGAGATGAGATCGAGTTTAGGGTTTAGGACATCACTTAAAACATTATTAATTAATACATTAAATTCACAATAATTACTAGCTAGCGCGGTCACTTTGATTCATTTTCAGACGAAGACACATCCGTTTCTTGATCATCTGGTTCATCACTTTCTTCGAACTCATCTTCCTCATCTTCTTCCTATGTATCGTCTGGGAGATATTCAACTTCCATGTTTTGAGGATCTATCAAAAGGATGTCATCAGTGCTCTCATTTGGTTATGGCATATCAGAGCAATGATCTTGCTGCATTGGGAGATCCTCAAGCCCCTCAATTCGACCCCTCGGAGAAACTTTTATAACAGATAACCATGAGATACGCGTTGTCCGAACTCGTGGATATGGAACAAAGCTAACTTGTTCTGCTTGTGATGCTAGGATAAATGGCTCATACTTATTGTAACGCCGCGATTGGTTGACGTCTACTGCCCCAAATTTGTTTTTACGGACCCCTCGATCAACTGTTGGATCGAACCAGTCGCATTTGAAGAGAACGCATTTCAAACCTAAGCAGCCGGGGTACTCAACTTCAATTATGTCTTGCAACACTCCATAAAAATCTATTTCGCCCCGCACACATACCCCGTAGTTGGCAGTAGCTCTTTGATTGCCGTATTTGAATGTATGAAATATATATCCGCGTGTGCAATACATGTGTGCAGTCGTTATCTTCGATATGGGGCATTTGATTAACTCATGGAACTAGAGTGGATATGCGGTATCCCCATGCTCGACATAAATCGTTAATTAACAAAATCAATATATATGTATTAGATTGTCCAAGTAATTAATTTCTACGTACTTGCGTCTTCAACCACGGGGCAAAGTGTTGATCTTTACGCTTGTTGATTTCGTCTTATGAGATTCCTTCAATGACTTCTCGTACATGTCTAACAAATTCACTGCATACAAAAGTATATCCAATTAAGCATAAATGGATATATAATTTAACTATATATATATATTTATACACTTTCTTCTCAAATTGACTAACTTCTTCGCAATTTAAGAGGATATACGTTTGGGCACTATGATGGGTTTTTTCATTGGCAAACCAAACTGACTTCACGCTTCGACATAATCGACCGATTGAAGAAAAGATGTCTAAGACACCTTCATTAGCATATGTTCATCCTACACTTCCATCATCATATCGCCGTGCTGCCCTTTTCCGTGTGCGGACCTTCGAGCCGAAATAGTATCCCGTGAAGTGAGAAGTTTCTTCTGTTAAACTTCCTGCTACTATTGAGCCTTCAACTTTGGCTAGATTTTTAGCCTTCCGCTTCAAATGTCCCATGAATCGCTTGAATGGGTACATCCACCGATACTGCACAGGTCCTCCAAGTTCTGCTTCGTGAGGGAGATGGATAGGTAGATGTTCCATAACATCAAAGAAGGTTGGGGGGAATATTTTCTCTAAGTTGCACAAGAAAATAGGAATAGTAGCATCAAGTTGTGCAATAACATCTTCTGACAAAGTGCAGGTACAAAGATCCCGAAAAAACGCTCCAATGCCTACAATGACAATTACCACATATAAGGTAGACTTGTTAATTTTTCATTTCATATATATTATATCAATGTTTACATATGTGATTAATTTAAAGTTACCTGCAATTGTTTCGTGTACATTTCCTGGTAGAAGTTCAGCAAATGCAAAAGGAAGTAGCCGTTGCATAAAAACGTGACAGTCATGACTCTTCATCCCGGAAAACTTTTGCCCTTTCTCAACACATTTAGCTAGATTAGATACGTACCTATCCGGGAACTTCACATCAGATGTCGCCCATTTGAACAAGGCTGGCTTTTCTTCCGCACTCAATCAAAATATGGGAACATGTATTTTCCCATTGCTTGTAATATGTAACTCATTCCGACAACAAAGATCAGGCAAGTCTAGTCTTGACTTACCGCTGTCTTTAGTCATTCCACGCACGTTTAATATTGTATGCATGATGTTATCAAAAAAGTTTTTCACAATATGCATGACATCCAGATTGTGTCTAAGCAAATGATCCTTCCAATACGGAAGTTTCCATAATATGCTTTTCTTATGCCAATTGTGATGCTCCCCATATCCATCCGCCATATTAGCTGGAGTGTGACAATTTCCACCACGAATGACTGTTTCCAGTGCACCATAATGATCAATTTCTGCTTCTAGATCTTCCCCGGAAAGATAAACATGAGGAGGAACACGAACAGCTTTGTTCTTTCGAAACAACCGCTTGTTTCTCCTATATGGATGGTGAATCGGTAGAAACCGGCGGTGGCAATCAAACCAACTTTTTCCGACCATGTTTCAATTGAAACGCATATGTCCTATTGAGACAATATGGACAAGCCAATCGCCCATGCGTAGTCCAATCGCCCATGCGTAGTCCACATAAGCACCGCACGCATTGTAAATTTTCTTTTTCTCGCAAAATCATATGTCTAAACCCCAGTATACCACAACTGCCCCGATTCCTCTATCAGAGGCTGCATAAACACATCAAGGGAATGCTTCGGATGCTTCGGACCAGATACTAAAATACTCAAGAATAAAAATTCCCTTTGCATGCACATATCTGGAGGAAGGTTGTAAGGCGTTAGGATTACTGGCCATAAAGAATATTGCCTACTAGACATACCAAATGGACTAAATTCATATGTGCAAAGACCAAGATACACATTTCGTTTCTCTCTAGCAAAATCTAGGTGTACCGTCTTAAAGTGTTTCCACGCTTTTGCATCTGAAGGATGAGTAACCTCCCCATTTGTCTGCAAATGATTTGCATGCCATCTCATCGATGCAGCTGTCCTCTCAAACTGATACATTCTTTTTAACCTATCAGTTATAGGAAGGTACCACATCCGCTGGAACGGTATCTTACTCCGACCAGTACCTTGCGGCTTATATCTTGGCTTATGGCAAAATCGACATTCCAGCAACTTATCATCATCTTTCCAAAAAAGCATGCAATTGTCAACACAGACATCTATCATCTCAGAAGGCAATCCAAGACTATAAAGCAGCTTTTGTATCTCATAGTAAGTTTCAGCAGCTAAATTGTCTTCTGACAAATACTCTTTAATCAAATCAGCCCAATCATCCATGCAAACCTCAGCTAAGTTATGATCAGTTTTGATAGTCATCATCCTAGCCGCCAATGACAATTTAGAGTGCTCTTCTCTACATCCATCGTAGAGTGGCTGATTTGCATCATCTAGCATATCATAAAATCTTTTTGCATCTAGATTGGGTTCCTCATCATGATGATAAGGTGCAAATGTACTTACGATTTCATGAAATGCATCTGTAACCATGTCATGAATCCTATCATGATCTTGACCATGCTCCGCATGATAATCAAATTGATTAAAATCATTTGACTCATCAAAATTCGATGCTTGATAATTGATATTACTACTACATGCATTTCCCCCATGACTCTCTCCATGATAATACTAGATATAGTAATGCGGCATAAACCCTCTATTTAATATATGCGACCACACCTTCGAGGTAATGATAAATTTCCTATTCTTGCATTTTGGACAAGGACAGTACATCTTACCACTGGTAATCGTATTTTGTATAGCTCCCGCCTGATGCATGAATCCCTCCACCCCATCACTGAACTCCTTTTTTAGCGATCCATCCGAATCAAAACGATTATACATTCATCTTCTAATTTCGTATATTGACATTTTTTGTTTGTCAGAGAGAAGTAAATGTTTTTTAATATGAAATTTTTCTTACGAGGTTAGCCGCTATATATAGATTTTTATTTTTGTTACCATCGAATTAGCAACGAATTTTGCATCGATTTTGCAACGATTTTACAATATGTTTACCTAACCGTACACCCGTTAACTTAAACGTGTTCACCTAACTCATATATCGTCGGTAATTCGTTGCAAAGTTCAACGAATACATTTCCTTGGTAATTCGTCGGTAATTAACGACGATTTAACGACGATTTTTGGAATCGTCGTTAATTGGACCGAACTTAACAACGAATTTACGACGAAATATTTCGTCCCAAGTTTGCGACGATTTTACGATGAATTAAAAAATCGTCGTAATAACGATGTTGATTTGCGACGAAATAAAATCGTCGCAAAAATTCGTTGCTAAATTGCTATTTTCTTGTAGTGATTCTCACCATTTTTGGTGTAAATTTTTTTTTTTTCTTTATTCCTCATATGTATGGGTCCATATCTTGTATATATATATATATNACCCTCGTAATTATGATCCTTATAATTATATTCTAAATTAAGATCCCGTTAAATATCCACAAATTATGTTTTATGATTCATAATTAAAAAAATTAGAAATTGATTTATATTGGTTCCAAAAACATAATTGCCATTATATTGTAGTTTTTGTTTTTTTCTCTTATTTTTTATTTTTTTATTTTAGTAATTTCCATTAAGAAAAACATAATTCAATTTTTTTCTTTTTTAAAATAATTAAAAATAAGAAAGTTTATAATATTATATTTACATATGTTACGATCTAAATTAACGATGATACATATCACGATCTGATGTGTTATTATTATCTTACGTGTCTTATATGTCATGCTCACGTTAAACGATTCAATTTTATATAATAAGATTTATATTTGTTCAACTAGTCATACTAAAATATTAAGCACAAATTACAATACAATACAATAGGCGATTGGTTATATAAAGGATAAAACTAAAAGATAAGATATTGTCCGTACTGACAAGAAAAAGTAAGAAAACAACCCCAAATTATTGTGTTATCCACCTTTCTTCTATGGAACACGTCATTTTTGTACAGATTTGTTCTCGATCAACTTGTTATAAAAATAATAGGGAGTTTTGTAAGAATTAACACTTATTTTAAGTTTGTTTAGTTTTTTTTAGCACTTTTGTAAAATAATTAGATTTTTTGCACTTTATTTACTATTCCTGGCAATTTAGCCCATGTACGGATGTGGACGGTACCCATAAAATCAGAGACGAGCGTAAAATCGTTTTTTACTCGCTAAAATACAAAAAATAGAAAAAAAAAACAAAGTGCTACAAAACTAAACAAACTTAAAATAAGTGCTTATATGTGCAATTTTTCAAAATAATAAGACAATATTGCACATATTAGCACTTAATTTAAAAATCCTTAGTTTTTAACATTTTTAGTTTTTTACTGTTTATTTTTTGTCTTTTAGCAAGTAAAAGACAAAATTACTCTGATACTGCTTTCTTCTAAAGATGAATCTGATTACTCATCTTCTTCGATCATAAAAATAAAATAAAATGAATACTCATCTTCTGCACTCTCCCAAACAATTTAGAAAGTGTTAATTTTGTAAGACGGGTTGGATTAAGTGCCGGCTCTCTCAAAACTCTCCATATTTTAGATTACGTTTTTTTTTTGTGTTGTGTTCTTTGTTCATTAATTTCAAGCCCAATATATAGTTGTGTCTTGTATGTACTGATAAGTACTTCTTTTTTTTGAAGTCAAAAGCTTCAGATTTTATTACGATGATTCAAATAGGTTGACCTCGGAAACCATTCAATTCGGAATCAAAGAGTTACATGGGAAAAAGCAAAACCGCGAGCTCAAGCCCTTTTCGCAAGGGAATCGACACATACATTTAGCACACGAGGAATATAAGAGATATTGAAATGAATAAAAGTGGAACGAAGATGATAGAACTCATCAATTTCTGAAGCCAAAGCATGTCATTCTTCTTTTTCATCGATCAGCTTAACCATCTGGAGGCAATCCGATTCGAACGACATAGACGATTCTACCAATATTAGGACGGTTTTCATGGCCCATAAAAGCGTATTAAATTTAGCATGAAGGGGAGATAAAGTTCTTTCATTCGCAAAGGAGCCAAGATTTTGCCTTCCGTTCGCGAGCTCTATAACACAACCGCCGCCATAATTAGCATCATCGTTTACCCAAGATGCGTCTATTTGGCAACAAGGTCTTGATCCGCTACTTTCTCCACCTTGGGGGGGGGGGGGGGGNGGGGGGGGGGGGGGGGGGGGTACCCGAGTGATGATCGTTATATTCACCTATTTGCGAGACCATTTGTGATATTTTCCAGTTTTCTGCTTCATGGATAGCGAATTGCAGGGTGTCAATGGGAGCAATCTCCTTACCGTTAAAGGTTTTATCATTCATGACCTTCCAAATATACTAGATTATCCACGAAATCATCTAAGGAGTTCTTCATTACCCCTTTTTCCTTTGCACGCCAAAAGAGATAACCAAAATTTATGTATAGAGACACACTCGAAAAAGAGTCCGGACTAGATGGAATCCCCGAAATTGGTCAAACTGCTCGAGGACATTCGAATAGAAGGTAATTAATAGATTCAAACTCGGCTCTGCATCTAGGACGGAACCGATCCGTACCGTACTGATAAGTACATTTTAAAAAAGATAATTGATTTTTCAAATAGAATTTTGTTGATAGAAACTAGTACATAGTTGAAACAAAACAGTAATGGAATTTAGAAACTATGAAGAAAATAGAACTCATGAAAAGAGTCAATAAAATGGAAAAAGCAATTAAAAATAAAAATCATCAATCAGTTAACGAATCGCGAAAAACACAAGCAGATTCATCAAAACGCAAATCGGAAAGTAGCTTCTCAACCTCGTAGAAGAATCAGATTTCTTCATCTTAATCCCTTTCTTATTAGCTTTAACTCCATCTCCGTTGACTTCAACATCAGCACCAACCTCGATTCGATACCTCTTGGTTTTCCAGAAAACAATCTTGAACCTCACCTGCGTCTTCAGATCCAACCGGAAAACAGCCGACCCATTAGGCAAAACCGCTCGTAAAACCGTCTGGTTGTTAAAAGGCAGAGCCTGACCCCATTTCTTGGCCTTCTTCTTGTGTCCTTGGTAGAATTTAGGCACTGTGAAATTAGCAAGAAGAGCAGAGGAATTGGTCGTTGCGTTGGTGTTGGAGAAGGAAAGTTGGAGATCGTCGTAGTAGATTCCTTGGTCTCTGTTTGGATTTGCGAGACGAACCATGAAATTGAGAGAGGTATTGAGTCGTGAATTGAGGGATTTGTTGAGGGCAGGAACATAAAAGTATTCGATCGAGCATTTGGGTTTGTCGGGACGGAGACTGAGCCATAAGAAGAGAGAGGTTAGACCAGCTGTGAAGATGAAGCTGAAACAGCAGCTACAACAGTTTCTTCCACCACGGTCTCTGTCTTGATCTAGATCCATTGAGTTTGAGTTTCAGATTTTGATCTTTTTGTCTGAAAGATTGAAGATGTTTTTTTTTATAGATTAGATTCTTTGGTCTCTGCTGGTTTGGATTTGTTTTGAAGATATTTCAAGTTGACTCCAAGAGACGACTTAGTAGCACACACACACGCGCTTAGCCAAAAGATCTTAAGAATTGGTGAGATTGTATAACGAAAAATTAACAAATAAATGGACGCAAGGAATCAACCTTTTAAGATAACAAAAAAAAAAAACCTACTACTGAAATCAACCTTAACACCAAAAATGTATGGACTAAGAAACTCTATTTTTTTTTAATTAAAAGATCTTAAAAATTGGTGAGATTGTATAACGATATTAAATGCCATATTGTGTAGGGTAACAAACATCAATTCATCACAACACGTTTTCTTGCACTGTTGGACAAATAATTAGGTTTTCATTTCGTGAAGAAGAACAAAAACAATTAGAGGTATTATTTGGATCCTAAATGGCCTGGCCCAAAACCTTTTGACAGTACATACTACTCGAGTCGAATCGGATGGGCACTCTCGTTCGTAAACACTAATTATTAATTAAACAACACCAGTCAACATTCAAATCATTTTTTATATATATACTAGATAAGTACTCGCATATACGCGGATTTGTAATTTAATATTTTATAACCAGTGAAAAAAACTAAAAACTAAAAAATGGAAAACAATATTAGATCACCCGTGAAAATATATAATACATAAATTTAGAAACGAAGTTTTCGATGAAATAAATATATACATTGAAGAAAAAGTTTGGTGAAACATATGAAATAAATAACTTTAGATACTATTATTGAACTTTTAACTTTTTGGTGTGTAATTAACATACTACCAAATTGTGGTTTATATAAAGGTGAGAAATCATAATTTTTTTCCTTTTAAGATTAGTAATTAATTGTTTCATTAATATAAATATAAAAACTAAAGATTTTTTTTCCTTTTTATATTAATTTTGCCTTTTAGGATAACTTTAATATTTATTTAGTAACTATACCTTTTAAGATTATGAATCAGTTCTTAAATTTTCCAAATTTTTAAGTTTTTTTATTAATCGGTTTTAAATTTTTCCATTATTAATTTTAATTTTTTCTTTT